>JZKD02S2355877.1:345068-360632 GCA_000966675.3 Picea glauca | reverse complement strand
ATATATATATATATATATATATAGTATTGGATTGGATTAGAAAGGCCATCCCGAACTTATACAAAACAAATTTACTATGGATTATCTTCTTCTTTTTTTAAAATAAAATTATATTTCTTTAAAAAGTCTTCATAGCAGTATACATGGCGAAGTTTGCCACTTGTTCTTCCATATAAATGGAAACCAGAACAGGTGGCCTACAAAAAAAAACAATCATGTTTTTGTTCACAGAGCCAAAACAAAACTAGTCCTAAACCAAATTGTAATTGTGGTCTCTCCAGACTTGAAAACATAACAGTGGAAAAATACTAGACAATAAGCAAACCCTAGTGACCATCAATGCTGGGAGAGTGTGGCCTTATAGGAGTGAAAATTAATTGTTCACAACAGGTTAGGCATAGTTGCTTGGCAAGATCGCTTTAAAAGGAATCGAACAAGACATCTAGGCGACGAATGAGGATATCCTTGGGGTGAATCTTGTTGGCCATGTCCCATCACCTTTSAAAGATGAGTTGTATATGATATTCTGAGAATCTGTCGGTGTTGGGTTACTTTGGTTAAGAGGCTGCAACATTTTGAGGCTCGTTAACAACTAGTGTTTTCATCATAGTTGTTTCTTCTAGCCATTTTGGAGGAATCTCTTCCTCAACAAGACAACCTCCCATTTTTGCTCCAGGGTCGGCACTTTGAGGCAATTTCCCTAAATTGTGCAAGGGTTCCTGAGGTTCTGAAGTAGTGCAGAAGAGATATTTTGGAGGGGCTTGGGGGGGAAACGGAGGAATTTCTTCCTTGGTGTAAGTAACAACATTGTCTTTGTCAACCCAATTCTGATCAAAGAAGGGAGGACCAACATGGCTAGTGGAGGGGATGGGGGGTGAAGAAAGGGACGAAGAGGGGCTAGGTCGACAGTGTCGAGCCACAAAAATGTAATAGGTCGGCTCATGCTTCGACTTTCCTTGTTCATGTGACATTGTAGAGACGAGAATGAGAACGATATCCCATCACCAAAATGGAGAAAAACCAGGAGAGAAATGGGAACGGATTGCCAATCCAAAATGAAATAACAATAGCTATCCCTTACCTCCATCAAAGAAAACGAAGTGACAAGGAAAGGTGCCTTAAAGGCCGAAGTGATGGCGTTGAGCCTCTACGTACCAACTCTGTGAATCCTAGGCCTTTGTTGTATGTTGGCCATTAAAACCTCCTTCATGTTCAGGTGCACTATCCCTCTTCCTCAATGAAAGCTACACATACTGAGTTGGGGGAGGAAGGGTGATGGCCATAGACGTTAACTACACCAGGTGCATGTATGCCAAGTGTGCCGTGAGTGCCAAGTATCACCCCACCCAGTACTATGGATTATCGTATCTTAAGAAATATTTTCACACACAAATCTCACAATAATCTACAAATAATAGAAATAATACACAGTGTATATATATATATTCGATTGGATTAGGTCCATCTTAGGAAGCGGAAGCCGAACGTCAACTGGATTATACAAAACAAATTTACCGTGGATTATCTTGAAACGTCTCTTAAATATAAACCTAAACTTTGTCATATGATTGGGACCCCGCTGATCTTATGCACGCCACAAGTTCAATTGAAATATCTTTGGGTATCGCCTCACTTATCTGGGGTCCTTTGTTGATAGGACAGTCGTAAATTTTGCGAAACTAAAGAGATCTCAGATTAAACCCAAAACCTATATTATCTTTTAATCTTTTCAAAGTCATCGTCGAAGAATTGGATTGCTTTTCCTTTCATTGAAGCATTCTTAGCATATGCGCTGCTTTTCCTTTGAAGCATATCCGCCGCTTTTCCTTTGGATATACCCTCCCGCTGTCCCAAGTTGTTAGGAATATTGCTGGCCAGGTTCCATCACACAAAAGCAGAATCGATCTGGTTGAAACACACTGCAGTTTAAAGTCATTGACCACCGTATTTACGGGAATATCCCTATTCCTTCTTCCCAAAGCCCCCTTACGGAATGAACGTTTCAGGACATGGTATTGGTCGTTTCAGACTGACGCTCAGATATTTGCAGATGCTTGACAATATATATTTCTTAATGGACACAGTAATTCGATTGCTGATTGGCATAAGTATATATTGAACACGCTATTTGCGTAAAGAGGGAAGATTCGTAGCATTGTGCCATATACTTGTCTCTCTCGTTGAAAGTACTTGATTACTATATTGCACAAAAACGTAAAGGAAAAGACATGAAATATCGGAGAATCAGTTAACAGGGAATATTCATAGCATTGTGCCATATGCTTGCCTCCATCATTGAAAGTATTGATTACGTCCTTTATGAAGGTATATGCTTCATTGCTATCAGGGATATCCCTTATGCTAAACTACATAAATACTAGCAATCTCTCGAGATCGGTGTCAACGAGGAGTAGAAGGAGATAGCAAATTATTATGACTTGTTTGTGTGGTGACCATTTGCAGGTAACTCTCCTTGGGCCGGCAGGGATAAGGGCTGATAATTAGAATGGCACTCTACCCATGAATGATTATTGGTGGTGGCTACTCTATTCTCACATCCGCCAAAGGAGAGTTGCCCTGCGATTGCTCCTCATAGTGTAGTGCTTGCTGCGTGACTGTAACAATGACGCCTGTACTCCTGGACTGCAAAGGGCCAAGGTATTTCTTACTCTCACTATTCTTTACTTAGCGACTATAATTTATTTTTGGGTAGTCCTAATTTATAGCAACGCTATAGATTTTTTCCTAATTTTAACAGATGTGATGCAGACGTTGCCTCACGAAGCTACCAGGTTTCTGTTGGACATACTGGTTGCAATCCAAAAAGCCGAAAATCTACAATGGGATTTAGAGTCCTATGATTAATAAATTCTTTATCAGGTAACTGTTTTCGTATATACAACGAGATCCCTCAGTGAAAAGTTTTGCATCATACCTGTTTTTCCTAAGGGCATTATATAGTATCACAATTATGAACGCGTATCTATACTTGAATTTTTATTTTTGTTTATCACTAGTGTTTTATTAAAATGTTTGGTGCTATGCTTAAATTTCGTTCATATATTCCTTCAAAAGTAGAGAGACAAATACTTCACTACCGCTGAAACTAGTTATTGCATAAGGAACAACATAATATTTTGTGGAAGAATTAAGCTTGGAGGGCACGCAGAAGTTCGAAGAATCAGGCAATAGACTATGATTTAGGGGCACCACAAACAGTAAAAGGAGAATGAAGATCAACAAACAGTAAAAGTAGTTCTGTTATCTTATAAAATTAGTTATGTTAGTTTAACAGTCGAGACATAAGTCTCCCGGACACTAATTGTTTCGTAGCTAATTTATATTCCTATATGTTTCTGCATATGTAGAGTAATATTGTTCATAAAATAATAAGAGAGAAAAAGCCTTGGGGAAGAAGGAGAAACTTCCCAATGCTGAGACTTTGTGTCTTGCACAGAAGTTCAATGATGAATCTGCTAGACATGATATTAACAGTAGAGGTCGTGGCAGAAAACCGTTTAGAGGCAGGGGGTAAAAATTATCAAGGTGACATACAACATTATCAGCAACAACACTAATACAGAGACAACCAATTTATACAGTGCTATAGATGTGCAAAAGCGGGTCATACTTTCAATAATTGCATAACTCCTTGGAAAAAAGACAAAGATAAGCAACCACTAGACAAAGGTAACCCTCGTTAATCCACACATTATGTTGTAGCACATTGTAATCTTCCCATTCAAGAAGTTTTTATTACTTGATTTTCTTCTCGGAATGACACTTGGTTGTTAGAAACTGGAGCCACATGCCATATGACATTTAAAAAAGATTTCTTCGAGACTTTTAGTGATCAAATTGATGGATTAGTTTAGTTTAAAACAAGTCTCAGTTAAAATCTTCATAATTGGATCAATTAGACTTAAATTACTAGGATTTGATAATTATATACTCAATGATGTTATTTATCTTCCCCAGTTAAAGAGAAATTCAATATCTCTTGTCCATATAAGACAACAAGGTCATTCAATACATGTGTTTGATGGAATCATTGAAATTAGAAGAACTTTTGATCATGTGGTTGTCATGACTGGAGTGGAGGATGCCAATATTTTACAACTGAAAGGTACATCTTCTAATGTAAAGAATTATCCAAATTTGGCTCAAGAAAGTAGTAATTTGTCTTCCAACTTGTTATATCATGCTCAATTTGGTCACATTAATTATGATAGTCTCAAACTTATGAAGTAGAAAGGAATTCAAGGGCTTCCTACAATTCCAAGACAACTTTCCCAATGTGATGCTTATATTTTAGGCAAGCATACTAAACAACCATTTCGTGACTCTATGTCTCAAGCTTCTAGGAATCTCGACCTTATTCATTCATATTTGTGTGGACCCATGCATGTTCTATCAAAAAATGGAAATAAATACCTAATGACTTTTATTGATAACTATACAAGGATGTGTTGGGTTTATTTATTAAAAGAAAAATATCAAGCTTTTCATACATTCAAAAATTTTCATTTGTGGATTAAAAATGAAACTCAACTCAATATTGGAGCCCTTAGAACTGATAATGGCGGTGAATACACATCTAAGGATTTTGAAAAATATTTGCACGACAATGGTATTAAACATCAAACCATTGTTCCTTATAAATGGTGTGGCAGAATGTATGAATAGGACTTTGTTGAATATGGTCAGATCAATGATGTTTTTTAAGAATGTTAAATTAATGTTTTGGGGAGAGACAATTCTTTGTGTTGTCTACATCAAGAATAGAAGTCTTTCAGCTGCACTTCACAACAAATCTCCATATGAAATGTGGCGTGGCCATCTTTCTCTTGTCATACATTTAAGAATTTTTTGCTCCACCTATTATTCTTTGATTCCTAAACAACAAAGAAATAAATTGGAAGCAAGAAGTAGAAAGTGTATTTTCGTGGGATATTCTAATACTTCAAAAGCTTATAGGTTGTATGATGAAGAGAACATAAAGTTTATTCTTTATAGAGATGTTAAATTTCTTGAATTTGACAAAGATGCACTCACTGTTGAGAAACAACTTGTTCATATTGATATATTTGAATCTAAAAAATTCTATCATGAATGAGATAATGAACTTCCAAATCTTGAAGGGGGAATTCCTATTCTAGATCATTTTTTGGAATTTCCTTCCTCTTCTTCTGCTTCTCCATTAAAGAATGAGAATAGCTTGAATGACGACAAAGATTTTGAAAAATTAAAGCCATCTCTTGAAGAACTTGTTCTTCAACCTATTTCAAACATTGTTGAAACTAAGATATCATCGCAACAACTAGTACACAGATCAATACATATCAAGACATTTCCAAGAAGGTCTGATGATTTTTTCACACCTGTTGCTCATGTAGATGAATTTGGAAAAACAGAGACAATAAGTTCTACCAAAGAGAAAGAATAAAATGAAGGGGATGTTAGTTCAAGCTCAGGTAACAATTCTCATAGCTCTTATGATTGTGAATTAAACTTATCTGTTGTTGATGAACGTACTTCCTTTCAAGAAGCAACAACCAGTGAAGCATGGAGAAGTGCAATACAGATAGAATATAATGCTCTCATAAAAAATGGAACTTGGAGGTTGGTGGACCCTCCATTCATAATAAAACCTATTGGCTGCAAGTGGGTATCTAAGAACAAGTATAAATCTGATGGCTCACTTAATAAACACAAAGAAATACTTGTAGAAAAAGGATATGCCTAGAAAGAAGGTGTTCACTACACATAAACTTTTGCTTCTATGGAAAAATGGGGCACTATTCAAACTATGTTTTCTTTAGCAGCACAAAAAGGTTGGAAAATAAATCATATGGATGTTAAGGTTTCCTTCTTGAATGGATACTTGAAAGAAGATGTTTATATGACTCAGCCTAAAGGTTTTACTCTCAAAGGTCAGGAGTAGAAGGTATGTAAATTTGTAAAATATTTGTATGGATTGAAGCAAGCACCAGGAGCATGGTATGAAAAATTAACTGAGGACCTTCTGAAATTGAACTACAAGCATTTCAATCTAGATGATGCAACTCTATTTGTGAAGAAAGTTGGTAAATCAGTTGTATACCTAGTTGTATATGTTGATGATTTGCTGATAATTGGAAATAATGATAATATAACATCCATTAAGAAAGAGTTGAAAAAGGTTTTAGATATGAATGATTTAGGTCTGCTTCATTATTACTTAGGAATTGAAGTCACTCAATATCCTAATTTCATTTTTATTTATCAGAAGAAATACATTGAAGAGTTATTGTGTAGATTTTGGATGCAAGACTGTAATTTTGTTTCTACTCCAATGAAAAAAAATACGAAGATTTCTTCCATCGAAGGTGATGATTTTGAAGATGCAACCAAGTACAAACAACTTGTTGGAATTTGGATTTATCTCATTACTACTCGTCCTGCTATTACCTTTGCAATATGAATTATTTCCATAGTTATGCATCAACCCTATGATGGACACTAGGCAGCAACAAAACGAGTGCTCAAATATTTAAAAGGAACTCAAAATTTTGGTCTGTAATACTCAAAGGTACCATACTTTCATCTTATTGGATATTGTGATTTCGACTTTGATGGAGACAAGAACATGTGGTATGTCCTTCATTTTATTTGATGTGTCTTTGATATCGAATGTCACTTAGAGATAAAGGAAACAATCAGTTCTTGTTGATTCTAGAACCGAACAGAATATGTAGCAGCAGCTCAAGCCACAAAAGAAATTGTGTGGCTTAGAAAAATCCTTGAAGACTTGCAGGAGAAATAGTTGACTTCAACACCTGTACTTGTTGACAACACTTTGACAATTCAATTGGCTAAGAATCCTAGATTTCATGATAGAACAAAGCATATTAACACCAAATATCACTTGATTTGACATCATGTTGAAGCCAAAACCATTCATAAAAAATTTAAACGATTCTGAATGCTACTTGACATCATTGATGTCCCGTCAGATCAAGGAAGGAATGTTGACTAATCCTTCAGGATCTATGTAATCCTATTTAACTAGAAGGTATTTCTATTAGTTTAAATTTCCGAGACATAACTATATGGGACACTAACTATTTCTTAGCCAATTTATATTCCTATATATTTATGCATATGTACAGTAATATTTCTCATAAAATAATAATGGAATCATGGAGTTTTTCATAGGCCTGTTACATATTTTTCATACTGTGCACCCACATGTCTGTGTTGCTAGAATGGATATGGCTTGTAGGCTAGATGAAAGAGATACGTCATCCATGGCTTTTAATCTTCCAAGATTTTGCTTGATCGAGTTTCACAGTGCGTGTCCTCACCGTCTGGATGTACCAATGGGCATATGCAACAACGCCATTCAGTCAACAACGTCGATTCATTTTAATGAAATGATAATCGTGCTTTCTATTCACTGTTAAATTATCATGTAACTACACATTAACTATGGGGACATTAATTAATCAATCAGCGTAGGAGTTCTAAGTATGATATTATATACCAGTAGTTTCATACTCGATAAGCATTTGAATAAGGTTGTCATATTCTTGCTACTATGTATAAGAGGATGACAGGTAGCATATCAATTGCATTGAAAGGGTCGGCGTTAGTGTGTAATAAGCATATATTTGATTTTTAAATGTTAAGACGTGTTTTTTGGGTTACACGTGTGACATGGGTTCAGGTATGTCTATTAGGCCCTTGACGCGTACACTTCATTACCAACTCTTCTATACCCGAAAGACATGATATTTTTTAAGTTCAAGGTAAAATATAAATTTAATGTTTTGTTAATGGAAAAATGGTATTTTTTGTGTAATCATTACGCATAAACATTTTCAATCGAAATTTCTGGTTTATGGTTTTCTTATCAGAAACGTGTTACATACATTTAAAGAAAATACAGATTTATGGCAGATTATCAATAAAGAAATTACTGAACCTTAGCATAAGAAATCATATATATATATATATGATTTTTTGGAGTTTTTAGGGATATATTTTCAAATCATTTTTTACTGAAATCTGGCTAAAAATTGTTGAAACTTCAGATTTGATTGATTAACTCTGTATAATTCAAGTGCTTTGAGGGTTTTTCAAAGTGCTGAATTCATTTTTGTATTAAAAAATGCAGTGTAAACAATAGAAAATGAAGATTTCACCAAGATCTATTTTGTGGGATTCCCATGAAAAGGTTCAAAAAATCCAATGTTTAAACAACCCTAAAAAAAATACGAAAAAAAAGAACTTTAATAAGTAAGAACCATATTTTTGTTTGTAAAAACACATAAAGAAAAGAAAATAAAAACATACTCAGTTAAGGTCCTTTATCACTTTCTCAAGGTATTTATGACATAGAAAATTGTTCAACTAGTTATAACGGTTTCTTTGTTGAGAATTTGGAATTTAAATATAAAAATCAATTTTAAAATGATATGATAAGTTTATGGAAATAATTAAAGAAATAAGCTTATGAAAATAATTAGAAAATTAATAATAATTTGTATTTACGATAAAAATAAAATAATGATTTTAAATATTTACTATTTTGAAAATATATTTAAATAATTAATGATTTTTGTTATATGAAAAATAAAGAATGATAATATAAGTGGGAAATTATGTAAATCTCAAAATAAAAAATTATGTAACTATTATGATGATGAGAACAATATGAAGAAGTATAAATTAAGGAAGGAAGAAAGTTTTTGAGGTCAATATTAGGAAGAATTATTTTGGTTGGTAATGAGACATTGCAAAGAGACAAAAATCATTGTTATAGGTGAGGAGAACACTCCAAGAAGCAACCACAACGTCCGAGGATAATTATTGTTTGTTGAAAATTGTTTATCCTGCTCGAAAGAAGACACGTAGAATCTAAATTCATTTTGGAGTTAGAGTTTTAAAGTCATTTTTTTTTAAGTAGATCTTAAAAATGGATGACATATAAAAAGGGGTATGTAGTCTTTCCTTTATGAAGGTTATGTCATGATTTTTTTTTATCTTATTTGAGAGAAAATTTACATGGTGGAAGAGCATGTGGATCTACAAATACCATTAACAACTAGAAAGAAGTTCATATTGAATAATATTCTTTACAATCTTTGTTTGAATATGAATTTCATTTCTATCAATTAGTTAGAAAAATGTTCACATGTTAAAATCATGTTCATAGTGGGCGAGTGCTTGAAAGAAGTTCATATTCAATAATGTTCTTTACATTCTTTGTTTGAATATGAATTTCATTTCTATAAATTAATTAGAAAAATGTTCACATGTTAAATTCATGTTCATAGTGGGAAAGTGCTTGGTAAAGGACAAGAGGAGATGAAATAATATTTTTTTTAAAGTGGAGCCACCAGGTTTATACAAATTTCAAGAGAGGTAGTGATTGATTTATAATTGTAGTAGTGAAAATTCACAAGAGTTAGTGGTGATTCTCACAAACTTTGAAGGTCATCTCAAATTCAAATTCTATCTTGATATAGCCATTTTTTAGTTCCTAAAATTTCAACACATTTTTTTCGAAATCTTTGCATGTGTTTTTAAAAAAACATTCACCAAAATTAGAAGAATTAGTACTTGTCAACAAATTATTTTTCTAACATTTTAAATAATAGCAAAAATGGAGAAACAAGCAAAAGTTTATGGTTCCAACAAGGCTATTTTTTCTCATTGTAGAAGGATAATGAAGAGGTAAGAAAATATAAATTATATAAGAAAAAAAATTAGTTCCCCAAGATGCAATTCTTTAATGAATAACTCATTAGGGAGGTTGAGAACTTAAAGCAAGAAAATAGTGCAAAAGGAAATGGGAAAAGGATAATTCAAGGGAAGAATTGAAAAAGAAAGATGAAGAATCTACCAAAACACTTAAGAGAAAATTTGCAAGAACGTTGAGGAATCCCTAAATACTAATGAGGTAAAATCATAAATGTAATCCATAATTAAAAAAGGATGTTAGAATTTGATAAATGGGTTGACATTGTAGCTTCAAGAGGAGAAAGAAGACAAGATACAAGAAGGTCACTGAAAGATACTTGAAGAAGTTCAACTTCATATAGAGAATGTACATGTCAAGTATGATGGTAACTTATCTCCAAATATGGAGTAATAAAAGACTGAGCAAAGAGAATAAATGATGCCATTGTCTCTTAAAAGAATATATATGAAGTGTGTGTGTGAATAAGGTAAATCCATCAAATGTGAAACCATATCGACACCCTCATTAACATGAAATATTTCAAGAGAAGAATGTCAATATCAACAGTATCAAGCAAGAAGATATATTACTTGTCAATATTCATGGAACAAGGAATCACAAAACCACTCTTGAACAAAATGTTATCAAATACCAATAACCACTACAAATTGAAGAAGTTACAACAATGATACATTGAATTAAATGAAAGAAAAATATGCAACAACTAGTTACCAAGAATTAAAACTAAGAATAATTGATTTTGGATGGATGAATCATCATCAATGGAATGAAGAAAATGAGAATATAAGAAAATCATATTACTTGGCTTCATCACATCTGAAACATTTAATTGCAAAAATTTGAGGATGAATCTTTTTGGAGGGTATGGGGTTAAATGTATATGATATGACCTCAAGGAGGGCATATATGGAGATAAGTGTAGATGCAATGTGTAAATGTATATGTAATATGGCCGACCTAATAGTAAAGGGGATTCATGTGTACTGTATGAATACACACACACACACACACACAGATATATCATGTATTCATTATTGAGGACACATGAATTGTTATGTATGAATGTATTTCTTTATTTGTAGGAGCTTCTCCTATTCTCTATGGAGTTATTGTGTAACATATCTCTCTTATTTATATTGGATTTGTACTACATGCTCACATTGGTGTACATGGTGTGTACTTTTGGTTTATGGTGATATCTTAAGAATTTAAGTACACAACAATGTACATGCCAAGTATGATGGTATTATCTACAAGGATAGAGTAATAAAAGATGATTAATCAAATAATATAGAGGATAAAATTCTTTCTAAAAAAACAATAGATGAAATGCATGTGCAAAGTGAAGGAAAACCACTAAATGTGAAATCGTATCGGCACTCTCATTATCAAGAAAGATTTCAAGGAAGACATGAAGGTCAATATCATCATTATCAATAAAGAATACGGATTGCTTGTCACTACACATGGAACAAGGAATCACAAAATCACTCTTCAACAAACTACTATCAGAGACCAATAACCACTACAAATTGGAGAAGTTACAACAACAATATATGGAATCAAATGAAAGAAAATTATTTAACAAACAACAACCAAAGATTAAAACCGAAAATTATTGATTTTGGATGGATAGATCATAATCAATGGAATGAAGAAAGAAGGAACATAACAAAATCATATTAATTGGTTTCATCAAATGTGAAGTTGTTAATTGCAAAGCTTTGAGGACAAATATTTTTTAAGGAGGGTACTATGTTATGACCCAAGGGGGGCATATATGGGGTTAAATTTATATGATATGACCACAAGAGGGGGCATATATGGGGATAAATGTACATGTAATGTGTAGATATATTTGTAATAGGATCGGACTAATAGTAAGCATGCCTCATGTGTAGTGTGTGAATAGGTATATATATAGATCATGCATTAATTATTCAGGACATGTGAATTGTGATGTATGAAGATTATGTAGTTATTAAGATTTCACTTTATTCTTTGTAAATTTAATTACCTTATTTTTTTATGGCATTGAGTTGAAACAAGTTAATGTAAAAGGATATGAAATATAATCCCCAAGGATACAACATGAATGTAAAATCCCGCTCTGGCGCGCTGAGCGAACTTATTCTTTGAGGACACTTTCTCGCAAGTGATCCGGATTATTATGCTATTAAAACATTTGATTTTGATTATGAGGCGTTATGGGTTGATAACATGTTGTTTTACCGCTTTGACATAGAGAGGTGCTATTGACTCGGTTTTACTGAGTGTGCAAGCTTATGGACCTAGAGGATGTCGAGGCATCGATGGAACCCCTTGGACTCTGGATCGAGTCGGGGAGTGTAACATTGGGGTTTGATTGTTTCACTATGATTTTAGTGCTTCTAATTAGATGATATGATATGGATATATTCTGACATAATTCGTTGATGATACAGGCTGACGATAACTTACCGACTAGAATCACATGTGGAGTACAGGGGTCATGCATGACTACTAGAGATGTTGAGGAAGAGGTGTGGACAACAACCCTACCACAACCTACTAGCACTCTCGCCGTGGCTCAAACTATAGGTTAACGATTACCTAGTTCAAGAGGACCCACGATGCCATGAGGGCAGACTATGACAGTTGCTCAGGATGATTCTAAGCAGCATGCAATATAGCGGGGGCCTTATTCCTTAGAGGCCCTTAGTCTCCCACAAGTTCACATGGAGGAGTGTTAACTCCAAGGGTTATTGATGTCTACAAAGTCAGTCAAGAGGCGGGTGGCACCCTTGGAGCACGTGGTGCATCCTGAAGGGCACGCCGCACAAGAAAAATGGAGAGTGACAAGTGTCACCCTTGGAGCACAAAGTGCGTCCTGAAGGGAACATCGCATTGTCGTTGGTAGAGGGATGAACCTAGATGGCCTTAGGATGAATAACGTGTTAAGTAGTTTTTTAAAAACAACTTCCCTAATTAAATGTCGCCCAGTACGAAATTTAAGGTCTAAGTCTAAATTACGCTAGAGGTAAAATGTTGTATTCTATAAATAATAATAATAATAATAATAAAAACAACTTAAATAATAAATATTGATCCTCGTTAAATCTTGTAACATAAAGGGAGTAAGAAATTTAATTTATTCCTAAAAGAAAAAAAAAATATGTTGATATAAAATTTAAAAAGGGAATTAATTGTTTATCTTTTGAAAAAAATATATATATACTAATTAAATGATAAAAGGGAAAAAGGGTTAAATTCCACACATGCCTTTTTGAGTTCTAAGTAAAAGGGGAAAGAGGGAAAATCTAAAATATTAGGAAACTAGGAAAAGGGTAAACATAAAAAGGGAATTTGGGGACACCTGGGAGTGATTTTAGGAGTAACTCTAGGTGGGTGAGGGAAATAAGATAATTAACTAATTAAAGAAATTAAATAATGGAGGAATGTAGGGGATTGGAGACACTTGTACGGAGAAGAATTTTTAGGAATTTATTTTTAAAATTTTAATTAAATGAGATTTTAGGAAAGAAAGGAAGTTTGAAACTCTATATAATGAAGGGGGGAGAAGGATGAAGGACCATATTTTATTTGCGTAATGTTACATTGCAGAAATATCTACTTGACTGATTTACTTGTGGGAGTTTGGATACCGAGCTCGGAAAGGAGTGGTAGCTCGGCCTTGCGAGGCGAGCTGGGAGCTAGTCGAAATCTCTGGATAGTGAGTGTGTGGCCCCTTTGCGGCTTGGGGGGCTTTAAAGGGGGAAGAAGAGTACCCCTAGAATTGGCTGGGAGGTATCGGTGAAGTCTCCTTGGTCAACAAGCGGGAGTTGCATGGAGCACGTGGATGACACTCGAAGTGGGCGATCATTCAATGATACACTCTCTTCATTTTTCTTGATAGATTGTATTAGGACTTATGCTTTTATCTATGTATTTAATTTAGAAGTAAACTGAGTTATTTTAAAAATTTGTGGACTGAAACTTTTCTTAGCCTAGCTCGATGATTGTTGACTCCCATGGCCTTTGTTCCCTACATGACTTGATAGCCCAGTGGTGTTGACTGTGACCCACACAATTGTTTTTCCTTTCATCCCTAGCTCACTATTCCTTGCCTGAGCAGTTGGCCAAGAGCCTGATCTATGGTCGTCACCTTAGTGTTAAAATACCTATGGATCTCAACGCCCTGCTTTTCTATGCAAGGATGATGAGTGAAGGATGCACCTGTTTTCCATTTACCTTTGATTATTTGTCCTTGGTTGAATGATTATCTTGCACCTGGATGTGTTTCATTAACCCTGAAATTTTGTTGTTGGCATCGCCTTTCCTTCCACTGTGCATTTTTCTTTTACCTTGCTAGAATGTCCCTGTGTTGTTTTCACCTCTAAGGTTGTCCTAGGCAGATGGTTCTCCATGCGCCTGATGTGTTGTTTGAAGGAAAATTGTAACCCTGCATTTTTCTTGGATGAATTTATAACTCTACGTTTTCACTTGAAGAGCGATTTTAACCCTCAACCATTTTTTTATTTATTTCTTGGCATACTTTCACCACATCTTCTGGTTGGGTGTGTTTTTGTTTTGCCAATTTTTATTCCTGGGCGATTTTCTTGGTTGGTTACACAAAATTTCCTTGTGTAAATGAACACCCTTACCTTTGACATAGAATTGAGATGGGGCAGCAAGTGTGTGACAAACAACCTTCAATAAAAGACCTCGAATTGGTATGCCTGCAATTTATTGATTCCTGGGTGGCCACTCCTTAATCCTTGACCGCGTTCCACATACTGATGGCATGAGGACCGTGTTCACTCTTTTACATGCATACTTTTGTGAATTATTTTTTTAGCGATTTTATACCTGAGGGAATTCTTGGGCGATTTTTACTTGTGCGTTTTCATTTCTGAGAGAATTCTTTTTTCTGTGCGTCTCCATCTCTGAGCGAATTATTTTTATGTCCATATTCATTACTGAGTGAATTCTTTTTCTTTTTACCTGTGTGTCTTCATCGCTGAGCGAAATGTTTACCTGTGCATCTTCATTGTTGGGCGAATTCCTTTTTACCTGTGCATCTTCATGATTGAGAGAATGTTTACCAATGCAACTTCATTTTGAGTGATTATACCTGTGTGAATTCTTGAGTAAAGTTTTGTTGAGGAGCATTTGATAGTTAGGTACAGCATTTTCCCTTTTTACAGGAAATTAAGAATTCCCTCCTAGTGTGTCTTGACCAAACTCTTCCTCGAAAATGTGGTTGAGATTGCATTAGAATTTTACTGCAGTTAATACATGATGCCTGCTGAATCTGATCCGGCCCGATTTACTATCCTTGTGTCCTTCAACTGTATAGACCTACATTTTTAATAATTGTTTTTTAAACCAAATACTGGCATGGAGAATGATTAATTCTTTTTGACAACGCTCATAATTATTCCCTTAGTTAAGTCGCTACCAGAACGTTCTCTTTAATTACTAAATGGCCCATCTGTGCAGTGTTAAAGTGGTAGATGGGTTACTGTTTAATTCTTTTACTCCCTGATGTAGAAATATTCCTAGATGATTTCCTCTTATTGGAGTGGCATGCTTGCGTGATGTCCTTGCCATTTTACCTACCATTGTACAACCAACCGTCACCTTGGAAATTTCCTGCGTTAATGGCCTGGTCTCATCCCAGCAATTGCCTTTAATTGGAGTAGACAGTTGTCATTTTTAGTTCGGTCATTATGGCCAGATGCCATGTTGAGATTTATTTGTGCATCAATGTTTAAATAGTAGCATTCCACATTATTTTAGTTATGGTTTGTTTAATGTATTTTTTTTTTTTTTTT
>JZKD02S2355877.1:283956-330890 GCA_000966675.3 Picea glauca | reverse complement strand
ACTGTATTATTTGTAGATTATTGTGAAATTTAAGTGTGAAAATATTTGTTAAGATATGCTTCAAGATAATACACAATAAATTTGTTTTGTATAATCTGGTTGGGGTTCGGCTTCGAAAGATGGGACCTAATCCAATCCTATATATAGTAATAGTTATATTATGTTAGAAAAACATGATCCCATAGTAATAAAATAAAACAAATGAGAAAATAAAACATAGAAAATACACAAATAATAGAGAAACAAATATGCGTAGTTCACCCAATGTGGGGCTAGGTTCACTAGAGAAATTGCCAGGTGCTTTCTTTTTATTATCCAGGAAAATGAAGGGATGCAACCTACAACTCACCCACTGTAACTTCCTCTTCTTTCTCTCATAGTCTCATCTCTCATAATACAATATTTGTGATAATGCACAACCAAAATACAATTCCCTCATAACAGAGGGTTTCCTTCTAGGGAAAAAAACCCTAAAATAACTTCTACCATCAAATCTGCGACCTTATAATGAACGGTCCATATTGACTATGAAATTACAATATTTTACAACAATTTTCCCTCAAATCCCCCGCCAAAGGAGGGGCTACAAAAATTGTCGCTCCCCCCTCTGGACCCCCTAGTAACAATGGTGGGGGGAAATCCCCCCATACTCCACACCTTCGTTGGGGAATGGGGTCGAAGCACAGTTGAAACGAGCCTATAAATTAAGAAAATAATCAAACTGCACAACCAAGATATTATTTGTATATTATTGTGAGATGTGTGTGTGAAAATATTTGTTAAGATACTGGCTTTTAATTTTTACTAATTTTTTTATTAGTGAGAAAGTGACATTTTAATTAGGGATAAAAGTTAAAAAATAAGAAATACAAACATTAAGTTTAAAATTAGCCCTGAAGGGTTTAGTTACCATTTCTAATTACTTTAGTAATACTTCACTTTTATAATTTTTTTATAAAATTATGTAATGTTAAAATAAAAATAAATATTAATTTGCTTTTTTAAATTGATTTTTATTTTTATTTTAAAAATATAATAAATTATTTTTTATTAAAAAATTAAAAAAATTTAATTATTAAACTTTTATTTATGAAGTTTAAAAATAATTTCAAAATAAGTGTCTTCTCGTTGTGTTTAGTAAAAGCAAACCCCTCCGAAAAACAAGTGTTTTTTTGGCCATGTTTAGTAAATGAAAACCCCTCCATAAAAAATTCCTTATGTGCAACTCTTCAGTTTATTTATGGGAACATTGAATTTAATTAATGATGTCAATATGGATGTCATTTGTGGCATGCCTAATAAGTCTTGTTATGCTTTGGTGTATCGTAATATTTTTTTTTTGTTTAATTCTATTTTAAAGTAGGTTAAATGTGTCAATATCGATGACATTTGTGGCATGTCTAATAAGTCTTGTTATGCTTTGGTGTATCGTGATATTTTTTTGGTTTAATTCTAGTTAAAAGTAGGTTAAATGCTTGAGATGAAATTAATATATAAGTGACAATTTTTAGAGGGAGATATGATTTTTTTTTTTTTTTTACTTACAATATAAACAAATATTTTAATGTGAAACATTTAAATAAACTATAATAAACTTAGATACCAAGAAATTATACAAATTTTAAAGCTTTTTCCAATAAACATTAATTATAATTATAAATATATATATGAATAGCATTATATAGCAGTATGGTAGATATTTAAATATATTTTTGTTTATATTTTTTTTAAATAAGACTTGTTAAGCACTAACAGAATTGATGTCTCTTATACATAACGTAGAAAAAAAATAACATTTTTTTAAAATTATTTTATATATAAAAAGTTAATATAAAAATATTTGTTGAAAGTTAATATAATTAATGTATGAATTTTCATTTTGCCTGCAGGGATGCAGATTGATTGATATGTGGCATGTAAAAGGAGGAATTGTGTACAAGAAGTCTCAAGTTCGATTCTCATCCCACTTGATCTGTATCCACGTGTTACGCGGGTAGTGGATGGGTATCGACAACATCCTCATTGCAGATTCCTTTACAAAAAAAAATCTTCATTTCACAATACTTTCTTAAAAATAGTGTCTCTTATACATAACTTCTTCATTTCATAATACTTTCTTAAAATAATGTCTCTTATACATAACTTCTTATACATAACTACATAACCAGTCTTATACATAACTTATACATAATGTAGAAAACAAATAACATTTTTTTTTAATTACTTTTATATAAAAGGTTAATACAAAAATATTTGTTGAAAATTAATATAACTAATACATGAATCTTCATTTCACAGCATTTTCTTAAAATTAATATAAATCATACATGAATCTTCATTTCACAACATTTTCTTAAAATTAATATAAGTTGTATATTAAAAACCAAAATAATAAACTTAGATACTAGACATTTGAGATTGTAATTGTAACTAAATCTTTACAAAATGATTATCATATTTAAATTTTTTACTCTAACATAACCTATATGTATTTATAAGATTCATTTTAACTTTAGATTTAATGTATTCATAACCTATATGTATTTATAAGATTCATTTTAACTTTAGATTTAATGTATTAAGGGTGATCAAATTCCTCTGGAGTAATTTTTGCTCAAATTTTTCAATTTAAAAAAGATTTCAGCTAGAGAGATTTCAATTTTTTCTTTTCATATAATAGATTTGGAGTTAAGATGGATTGATGATGGTTCTACACACACACAAATATGTTGGAGTTACTTCACACACATCGAGGATTTATTTTTCCTAAGGTTATTCCTTGTTTATTAGTCATAATTAGTCATTATCCAGTCTCCTATATTTTAGGGGAAAATATTTCACTTGGAGAATATTCTCTTTCAGTTGACACTTCACTTTGACTAGTTGAGTTGAGTTTAGGTGTTGTATTGGTTTTTTTACCATGCAACATTGAGATCATCACAAACTCACTGCTCTTTGTTCATTCCGTTAACTGAAGATTATTTGACTAGTTAACTCAGCTAGGTGGCAGTTCACTGCCATAACTGCCTGAGAGATTAGACTAAGTGGTAGTTTACTCTTGTAACTACTAGTGTGTGTTCAGATCAATCTATACCACCACTATGGCTCATTAGTTACTCATTTATTCTATATATATTGTAAATTATTCACTATTTGAGTGTAGAATACGGTTAATGAGAATTTTTCCATTCTTTTATCTTGCTTCTTCTTTCTTAATTTCTCTCTGCTAACATGTGTATTATTTTCTAGATAGATCTATTATGTGTAGGTTCAGCTCATTTGCATGGTATCAGAACAGATGGACTACTAAAAAAGAGCTACACCAAATCATTTTTTTGCAGGTACAAAAGATTGAAGACAACAGAAAGATGAATTATTCACCGAAAATACTTCTCACTCCTCATAACTATTTGGAATGGAAGCCAAAAATTCTGCTTCATCTTAGGTGCATAGGCTTGTACCAAATTACCATGGCAATGGAAGTAGAGTCTTATTCTATCGATGAGAAAAATGACTTTCTCAATAGACAAGATATGGCCATAGGAAGTATCGACATGTATGTTTCTCCCGAACTTTTCCATCAAGTATATGAAGAATCACAAGGATGAAATCCAAATGAATTATGGACTAGATTGGAGGTTCTATTTGGTAATAAATAATATTTTGAATATTTCATGCAGGAGGTCGAACAGATAGAGCCATAAGAGAAGCCATCAAAAGATCAAGTCTCTTATTATTGAGAGTCTTATACAAAAGTTTTTGCATAAATTTGTATTCTATTAATTGAAGATGATGTCTACTCCATTTCAGATTTATTTTCTAAAATTCATGTGGAATATATATGGCATGCATCTCAGGAAGCACATGCAGACACTGTTGCATGCACCATGCATGCATCTCAAGAGACAAAAAGAGAGCCATGCAAATAAGATTCCATTCTAATATTTTATGAGAAAATTTTTGAGAAACAAATTGGATATTTGAATTCCTTTCGGGAAAGTTTCCAATTTAAAAAAAAAATCGTCCAAAACAGAGTCCGGAAAGTGAAGTTATGATCGTTTTAAAATCAACAAAATTTTAGCATTTTTCTGGAGACGACTGCACTGTTTTCAAAATTTCATCCAAAATTTGTTTGGATATCATTCATTACAAGAATATAAAGTGGATATGTGTGGAAATGTCAATGATGCATATACTTCATCAGATCCATGCAAACATCTACATCTTCAACAAAATCTTCAAAGAGCACAAACTTCCACAGTTGCAAGGTTTTCTTGGAGTGAAGGACATGGTTGCTTACAAACTATCTTTTGTTCCTTATCATATTTTATTTTATGCATTGTAATTTGAGGGGAGGTTTTGTTCCCATGAGGTTTCCCCTGTTTCCTCATTTAGTTCAATGTATCGTTTGTATTTGGGTACCTAACATGGCCTCGTAGTTGGGACCCATTCTCTATTTTCACCATAGTGATGCTCGGGGGGGGTTGCAGTTACTTCACACACACCTAAGATTTTTTTTTTAAGGTTATTCCTTATTTATTAGTCATAATTAGTCATTTAGTCATTTTCCAGTCTCCTATATTTTATGGGAGAATATTCAACCTAGAGAATATTCTCTTTCAGTTGACACATCAGTTTGACTAGTTGAGTTGAGTTTAGATGTTGCATTGGTTTTGTCACCATGCAACATTGAGATCATCACCAAATCACTACTATTTGTTCAGTCAATTAACTGAAGAATATTTGACTAATTAACTCAGTTAAGTGACAGTTCACTCCCATAACTGTCTGAGAGACTAGACTATCATTTATTCTATATATATTGTAAATTATTCACTCTTTGAGTGTGGAATACGGTTAATGAGAATTCTTCCATTATTTCTAGCTTGCTTCTTCTTTCTTAATTTCTCTCTACATATGTGTGTAGTATTTTTTAGCTAGATCTATTTTGTGCAGGCTCAACACATTTACAAAATATATGTCACATGTCAACTCATTGTTGAACACAAAAGGAATTACACATATTTTCATACTCAACAACACATCACTAAAATGTTTTAAGCTAAATTTAATATTAAAAATATTGTTAAAGCTAAATTTAATAAAAAACCTTAGTACTATAAAAAAAAATTAGAATAAGGATTTGGTTAACCCTAATCTTGAATATGAAAAACACTTCTCATAAAATAATCTCTATATACTCAACTTAAATCTCAATTTCAAATATTTTTTAAACTATATTTCAATATTCCAATACTTTCTATTTCAATATTTAAGCTATATTTCAATACTTAAATCTCTCAAATCTAAGATCACTAGTATCCAAGTTTACTATTTTGGTCTTTAATATATATATCTTATATTAATTTTAAGAAAATATTGTGAAATGAAGATTCGTGGATGAGTTATCGATCAAGGCATTTAACACAACGGGCAAAGCCATCCAATAAGATTTAAATTATTTAATGGTGTAGTATTGATTTATTATGTTATTTGGTCTGATCACAGGCGTTAGGGATTCACCATGAAATAAAGCACAGGATTTCAATATTTTCATACACTTTTGTTCGAAAAGTTCCAATATTACAAATTTAACGACTTCTCTTGAATCATTTTATTTATATACTTTTCTTAAAAACGGTTGGATTGAACATTATATGTTAAAAAAATAGAGGACAGTCAACATGGAATAAAGGTTATGAAGAAAAACACAGCATTATTTTCTTAAATGTTATAAGACAGCCAACATGGAATAAAGGTTATGAAAAAATTTACAGCATTATTTAAAAAAAATATATCCACTCAACATGGAATAAAGGTTATGAAAACAATTATAATAAATTTAGGCAAGGGTTATTGAATAAAAATAGAGAATAGTAGTCATGGTGTATACAAACCAGGAGGAAAACAAGTGCATTCTTGAACCGAATCTTTCCGTAATTTAATGTTCTCTCTTTCTCTATATATTGATATCTTCCATTTCCTTTGATATTGATATATATTAATCTTCTCTCTTTCTCTATTTTTTTTTGATAAGTTCTTAGTTAAAAATTACGATAAAAATTAATTATTTGTTTTAAAAGATTTAAATTTGATTTTTTTTTAATTTATCTAATTTTAACATGATTTTTTTTTTTTTTAAATAAAAAGGTAGATCCTATTATATTATAGCTTTAGAGAAAGAGTATTCATGACACATAGACGCTAGCTGTCCTGCCTGTTTAGGAAACTAGG
Organism: Picea glauca; assembly: GCA_000966675.3. Lineage (NCBI taxonomy): Eukaryota > Viridiplantae > Streptophyta > Pinopsida > Pinales > Pinaceae > Picea > Picea glauca. Next base: position 324,656 of record JZKD02S2355877.1, on the reverse strand, counting down.
ACAACTGGCTTTCCCACAGTAGCATGCAAAAAACAAGGAGAGTGTTGCACCACCCTGCCCATAGGAAACCAAGGAGTGTATTCATGATTAACGGTATTCTAGTGAGGTAGATTCTAATGCTATCCAAGCTATCAACTAGAGAGCTACAGTCTTGGTAAACGACTATAGATGACAAATAAAAAAACATGCAGACAGAAAGACCTATTAACCGGCGTTCCCGTTGGCATCCTTCGCTTCTTCCTCGCTGGTTGGAATGGAAAAAGGTTGTGCACAACTTGGGAATTGGCGCTTAGGAGTGGCGCTGGAGTAGGCCGCATAGAGCATGTCCAGGCATTGGCTAACGCAGACTGCTCGGAAAATCTGATCGTCGACCGGGATTCGTACTTCGAAAATGAGCTGCAAATGCTCCGGGTGCAAGAGAGGTGGCGGGGGCGGCGTCTGCGACTTGTCGTCCTTTTCCAGTCGTCTTGTGGCTCCTCATCCTCCTGTATCTACCTGTGGCTCCTCCTCGATTATACAGGATGTTGCGCAAGGCTCTGAGGAGTTTTTAGCGCGGGGCGGTGCCTCTGAGTCAACAAAACAAGTTGGGGGGTCCCAATTGTCGGGGACTGTGAACATCTTACTTTCTGAGAAATCCGGTGGGAGCTCAATGCTCAGGTCTTCTTCCACAACTGTTCAGGGTGGTGAGCTTGCGGCTGTAATCGCCCAACGTCGCCTCTGCTTGGCTAGGGTCATCGCGTGTTTGAAATTATGGTGTCTCTTTCTTCTGGAGTCGACTGCATACCAGCCGGCTCCCCTACGGGGCCTCCCTCTCACCCTTGGCATGGCTAGAGAGAAATTCAGTGCTAATTCATTGAGAACTCAGTTACAGCCCCGCTCTTCAGGAGGCTACAAGGGCACATTAGAACTCCTGGTAAGGCAGGTGGAGGAATAAAACACGGTTATAGCCATTAAAGACATGAGCTTAATTCTCTAGCTGACCGAACTATGATCGCTCATGCCAGGCCTCATCGGAGAACGGAGGCGAACGAAGAAAATGTGCCTCATAAATCCTGGAGTGTGTGGTGAGGGCCGATATAAATGGCCTCCCTCACCTCATCGCCATGTCCCTCACCTTCGACGCATGTCACCCCATCCGAGGCTGGGAATTCTTTGCTGGCCAGGAGCTTGCAACGATTGTAGAGGACGGAGGATTCAGTGCTTCTGGATTCCCAAGTTATTTGCTCCCTTTCCCTGTGTACACCCTCATTTGCTAAGTAATCAGCTACTGCATTTGCCTCCCTTTTGACGTGGGAGGGGATGACACTGATATTATGCCCAAGTAAGTTTTTGAAATATTCTAGCAGTCCTGCAAGGCGCCAGCTGGGAGAGATCTTTTGTGGGTGACCCCCATGCAGGATCTTGGTGATGAGCTGGATGACAATTTGTGATTCCCCTTCTAGAATGATTTTGTGACTGGTTAGGGCTATCACTTGTTGGAGGCCCTATAGTAGGCCTGTTAGTTCAACTACATTGTTTGTGGTCTCTCCCAAATATCCCACATTCAAAGTTAGGATTTCCCCTGTGGAGCTCCTAATTACAGCTCCATATCCTGTCGGTCCAGGATTACCTTTTGAAGCTCCATCGAAGTTTATTTTTATGAATCCATTTGGTGGGTGGGTCTAGAAGGTTAGGCTGGGGAAGTGACTCTTGGGAGGTCTGATTGCCACCGAGTCTTTTAGGTTGAGTTGCCAGCCTTGGAGGGTTAGTGTCTCCTCCCAGTTGCAATCCTTGTCCTGAGGTTGCCAGTTCTTACTTCTAATTGTTTCTATGATGAGTGTGGCAACTCTGTCCCAGGTTGCCTCTGTAGGGGAGCTCTTGGAGTGGAAGATATGTTTGTTCCTCTCCTTCCATATCTGCCAAAGAATGAAGCCTGGGAGTAAAATCCAGATGTGGTTTAGAATGGGATTGTTGTAGGTGATTGAGTCCCAATTTTCAATAGTGTCCCTGATACTGCCTCTGTTTTGGTTGGATCGGCACATGATTTGCGCCCCCTGGTCCCAGACTGTTTGACTGTAGCTACATCCATTGAAGATATGTTCTTTGGTTTCTTCTTCGGATTGACATGAAACGCACATGGATAGTCCAATGAATCCTCTCTTCCTGAGATTATCCCATGTTAGAATTATGTTGTGGATGATTAGCCAGAGGAAGGTGGATACCTTAGGCCAGAGCGCTTTGCTCCATATCTTGCTCCAGATGCTATCCATTTGCTGATTATGGTGGTTGCTGTGTATGCCATAGGCTTCCTTTATCGAGAAGTTTCCTGAAGCTGAGTGTCCCCATCTGAGGATATCGGGCCCCTCCCTCCGGGGGATTTTCCTACGTCCAGCCTCCTTATGTCAGGCAGATAAGTTTAGATCAGGGGGGGTACCTAACTCGTGGTTGGAGGTTTTCCATTGTCGTAAGGTCTACCTCGCCCCCGTGGGTTTCCAGAGATCTCGTACCTTCATCGTAGGGGTTTGATTGAGGGCTAAGTGGAGGGGTGCAAGTTCTGCTAAATCCTGTAGAGGTTTGAGTTGTTTCCACGAATCTTGCCAGAACCTTGCACTGTCTCCATTGTGTATTTCCTAGAAGGCGTGTTTCTGTATCATATCTTTGTTTTGCCAAGCTGTGTTCCATATGTTCGAGCCCTGAATTTTGATATTGTGTCTGATTAGCTGATCTGGCTGCATGGTAGGAGCGTATTTGTTCTTCCAGATTTGAGCCCATAATGCATCTGGTGTTTTCATCCACCTCCACCATATCTTGGCTCCCATTATCTGGTTGAGCTTTCCTGGATCCTGTAGCCCTAGGCCTCCCTTGCTTTTTGGTGTGCATACCTTATCCCAACACACCAGCGCCCATTTCTTCTTGGCCTGCAAACCTTGCCAGAGGAAGTTCCGTTGGATATTTTTGATTGCTCTGATGATGTGCTTGGGAGAAGCTAAAGCCGTGAAAAGGTAGGTGGGTAAGGTTTGGAGGACTGATTTTAACAGGATTAATCTGGCTACAATGTTTAAAGGCCTGAAGGTCCAGTTGGCTAGTCTATTGGAGATGGAGATAAGGAGGCTATCCCAGGAGATGGTCTTGGCTGGCGCTCCAGTGAGAGGAATACCCAGGTAATTGGACGGAAGGGAGATCCTAGGGATGCCCAAGATTTTTGAAATATACAACTTGACTGCAGTGGGGGTGTTGAAAAAGAAAATCTTGGATTTTTCTAGATTTAGAGTCATGCCCGAGGCTTCAGTGAAGTCAGAAAGGATGGAATTGAGTTTGTGGGCTTCGCGTGTCATAGAGGATTTCATTAGTAGGGTGTCATCGACAAATTGGCTATGCAAGGGGGCTGGCCTAATATTGTGCAGGGGTAGACCTATGAGGGCACCTTCTAGTACTGCTGAGTTAATGCAGTGGCTCAGGCCCTCCGCCATTAGAACAAAAAGAAAAGGTGAGAGAGGATCTCCTTGTCTTATGCCTCTAGAAGTTGAGAAGGGGCACGAGGGGACTCCATTGACTAGGATTGAGAAGAACACCGAAGAGGTGAGGTTCAAAATCCAATTTACCTAATCATGATCAAAGCTAAAGGAATCAAGGATAGCTCTGAGGTACTACCAACTGGCTCTGTCAAAAGCCTCTGAGAGATCGAGTTTAATTAACATACCTGGGATTTTTGTTGTCTTGAGAGAGCTGACCACCTCATTTGCGAGTATGACGCTGTCCATGATCTGTCTTCCTTCTACATATCCATCTTGTTCCTTGGAGATGAAAAAAGGAAGAATTGGCTTGAGTCGATTTGCAATTACCTTGGTGATAATCTTGTAGATGACGTTGCATAAAGAAATGGGTCTAAACTATTTGGGGTTTGTGACTCATTCTTCCTTTGGGATGAGGGTGAGGAAAGTGGCATTGAAGGCTTGGAGCACTTGTCCCGATGATATGGATTCTTCAACGACCTCCCATACATCCTGGCCTATAATATCCCAATAGTGGTGGAAGAAATCCGCAGTAAAGCCATCGGGGCCTGGGGCCTTTCCTGGGGGCATGTCTTTTACAGCCTTGTTCACCTCTTCCTTAGATATTAGCCTTTTGAAAGCTGCGTTTTGTTCTGGCGTGATTGGCTTGGGGATGTGGCTGGTGACTCGGGAGATTGCTTCACCTCTATCCACATTGTTTTCCGTGAGGAGGGACTGGTAGTATCTGTTGAGCTCCTCTTCAATGCGGGCATGTTCCCTTATCAGTTGGCCCTGCTCATCTTCTAGGTGTGTTATTCTATTGACGCGTCTCCGGTGTATCATAGTTCTGTGGAAGAATTTGGTATTCTTTTCCCCTTCTTTGAGCCATTGTACCCTAGATTTATGCCTCCATAGGATTTCCTCTTGCTTCCTTCTTTTCTCCAGTTGTATCTGTAGCTGCTCCTCTTCCTCCATGAGCTCAGTAGTGTGGGCCCCTGATATAAATATCTTTTGTATCTCGGCTATCATGTTCTTTGCGTCTTTGATGGCTTGGAGGATGTTGCCAAAGGTGTTCTTGTTCCAGTGTTTGAGCCTTTGCTTGAAGTTTTTAAGCCTTTGTTGGAATCTGTACATCTTTGTGCCCTCATCTATCTCGCACCGATTCCACCAAATTTGTGCCAATTGATGGAAGTCTAGGTGTGTGAGCAAGAATTTTTCAAATCTGAAGGGTTTAAATTTTGGTGTTGCTTCTATGGCTATTTGGAGGGTTATCGACCAATGATCAGAACCCGTTTCGGGAAGGATCAAGATTTCTATACAGAGATATCTCTCAATCAAATGTTCTGTTACAAGAAAGCGATCGAGTCTACATGCTATATGTTGGTTGCCAGATCTGCGATTAGACCAGGTGAAAGTGCCATTGCTATTCTCTATGTCTACTAGATTTAACTGTTCAGGGAGGGTTTTGAAATTACCACTGTCTTTCTCTAGTCACTTTCTTCCTCCCGTTTTTTCCTCCAGTGACATGATCATATTAAAAGCCCCTCCTAGGATCCAGTTGGGCGTGTTCGCCAGTTTTTTGACTTGGGCCAGCTTTTCCAAAAAATTGTATTTTTCCTGTTGTCCTTGTGGGCTGTAGACGTTGGTGATGGTCCCCTCCCGATTCGAGCCTATTATTTCAAAATGTGTTGACAAGGTGCCTTCTGTGGAAAAGGGGCCGCTGAGGATCATGTGGGTAGGGTTCCACAATATTTCTATACCTCCCGCTGCTCCCACGGAGTCCATATAGACATAGTGGCAGCCTTTCCATATTCGTTGTAATATGGTCTCAGTTTCCAATCTGGTGCATTTAGTCTCCTGCAACATTAGAATGTCTAGGGTTTCCTCCTTGATGCAGTCTCTGAGGATCCATTTCTTGGATCTTCCATTGATCCCTCTAATGTTCCAGGTGATGATCTTCATCATTAAGAGGAGGGGTGTGGGTGGAGGTATCCCTCCGAAAGATTCTGTATCTATCTTGAGTTGATCATTAGGTGTCCAACTTCTTTGATCAGCTGATGTACTAGTTTCCTACCTCTTCTTATGCTTTCACATGGTGTTTTTTTGGAGCCAGAGCTTGATTCTGTTGCAATGCCGATGTGCGTTGTGGAACCTGTTGTTGAGTCGAGGAAGATCTTGTGTACCTTTCTAATTTGTTCCTATGGAAGGCCTTGCAGGTCCCTCTGATCTAGGGCTTCCTCCAGTTTCTCCATATCTATGCCAGCTAGGTCTTGGGCATTCATTTGCATTTGAGTATCTCCATATGCATCCCCTGCTTCTTCTGCGCTGGTGTCTTTAATCGGATCCGAAGGTGGGGTGGCGGTGTTCGGGACTTTACCTTTCTGTGAGCCTTCATGGGGGTCTTGGACCTCCTCTTCCTCGGGTAGCTGTCTTAGAATGTCGTAAGCATTCTTGGTCTAGATCCGGGGTCTGGGATCAGCTGTTTGTTTTCGAATGGGATTTTTCTTCCTTGCCTGGACCACAGTGAAGCCATCTTTCTGCAGATTCTGACTGACTTTGGCGGTTTGCTGATTTAAGGGGCAATCCCAAAACAGATGGCCATGTTCGTGACACTTTCTGCATATGAACGGGATGTGCTCAGAGTCAAGGGTTTGTGACCAGTCCTCATCTTGGTACTCCAGTATTACGGCTCCTGGTAGGGCTTTGGCTATGTTCATGTAGACACAGATACGGGCATATGAGGTATATTTGTGCTACTTTGTGGCCTCAGAGGCCTTCACGTATTGACCAATGGTATTACCTATTCCCATTAGGATCTCCTCCAGCCAGAACTCTTGCGGGAGGGAGTAGAGGCGTATCCAGACGGGTTCCATTATGAAGTCCTCCTTGTTTGGGCTAGAGCGCTATGTCCAGTACCTTAGGAATAGCCCTGCTGAGTTGAAGAAATAAGGGCCATTTTCAAAGATGTGATCTTTGTCTTCTAGATTGTAGAGTATGATGGTGAAGAAGCCTTTTGAGTTGAGCTAGACTTCATAATCTCCTTTGGGGCTCCACCAGTGTTTGATCCATTTGTTCAGATCCTTTTCTGATGGCTAGAGTCCCAAAAATTTACCAATGAGGGCATGTTCTTGCATGAACTGTGTGTGTTCACCCACCCTGGCTAAGCTTATGTGACATCTGAGCACTTTTTCCAGTTGTGGGATGCATTTCCCGGGTTCCCAACTGCGGGGTTCTCTGGAGTTGGACGTGCTAGCTTCCGTTTCCATTTCCTATCGAAGGCCCTGCTCTTTGGCAAGTAACTGCTCCCGGATTTGTTGCGGCGGCTCAAATGCTGGTCGTTTTTCCCGCGTTCCTGATTTGTCATTCGTTGTTATATTACTATATGAGGGGGGTTTCCCCCCCTCTTCAGCGCCCATGGCTGCAGACCAGAGCCGATATGGGTTCGCACTGAGACTGTAGGGTTTCGTGGCCGCGGCTAGTCCTGTAGCGATCAGTCAACGACTCGTATGGGCCGAGTGCTAGGGTTTCTCCTCCGTATAATTTTAACATTATTATTATTATATGCCAAAATATTCTATAAAATCGTAAATAAAATTACAAACAAGTTTATATGTATTTTACATGAATTTTTGGGTTAATTTTCTAATTTTGTTTTGTTTTTCTTTTAAGGATTTTGTTATTAATTTTCTTTTTAATATATTGAACATATTAGAAGAATAATCCATTTGAAATATGTAACATAATAAAATTTAATCCAATAAAAAAAAATTAATTTTTATAATTATAGGTTAGCATCTAAACTAACATAAGACTTTTTGGTTGCATATTTTTCTTAAAATATATTATAATTTGATTTATCTATTATTTTTATTATATATATATATATATATATATATATCACAATTTCTTAATTTTTTTTAAACTCAAATAGTAAGAGTATGCATGTGGATTTATGACAATTTTATTTTATAAAGAAAAGTTAATACATGGTCACATGATTAGTGAACATGGGAGGAATATCCTCATTTTGTTTTTACAATTTTGAGAAAACATAAGCTAAAAATGAAAGACTCCATTTCTGGGTAGCTAGAGTTCCACAACCACACTTCAAAGCTCTCGATCACCTCTACTAACAACCGTGAAGGGGACACATTTATTGGGTTAACATGTTGAGAGGAACCAAATATTATGGTTGGAATTGTTGTTGCGGGGTAAAGAGATTGCAAAATTTTTGTTTTTTTGAATATTATGATGTAATTTTATACATGTATATTTACATAGTGTTATGCACCAAGGATAGTTCACAATTGTAGGGGAGGGGGAATGTAACATGCCCACGATAATCCCTAGTTTAAGTAATGGATAATATAGATATGATTGTGGCTATGGCCAAACAATGTAGTATGTGAATTGCATTTTCTAATTTTTTATTAAATAAAATGCGATGCTAGTTGTTGGAGGACATGGAAAAAGATAGGGGTTCAGTTTTCCACAATATAAGGGAGTGTATAAGAGGGATCCAAGGGGGGAATTATTTATGGGTATTAATCCAAGTCCACATTCCTTAATTTTACTATACTTGTGTATAAACCTTATATTTTCTTGTTGAGTGTTATGAAAGCCAAGCGTTGAATACATGTAAGAGGGAGTGTGTGAGAAGTCACATACCATATTTTTTGGGAGCAAGGGGATGAAATGCAATCAACATTGGGGAGAGTGAGAGTCAAATTGTTTGGGGAAAAGAGAATAAATTCATATTGGAGAATAGGAAGTTTTAGACAATCATGTTTTTGCATGAGTAGGGGGAGAACAAGGAAAAAGAGGAGGTATGGAGTTGGAACAACAATGGAGGGTGAATTCTAGAGTGTTTTTGGAGATGCTCAAGAATGGAGAAGAAATTTTTCATGCATTTAGAAGAGCTAGGTTCTCATGCCTGAAGAATGAATTCTTGTGTAAGTTGCATTGTAACAACAAGTGATTGTTGTTGTTTTCCTAGTAGCTTTTTAGCAGTAATCTCCCATGAGTTCCCAATAGTGATATTATTGGTTTCATGTGATAGATATACCTTGATAAAAAAATGGGACACCCAATGGACTGGGAGAAATGAAGGGGTACATTCCTTGGGTTGGGCAGTTCAAGAGGAAGAGAGTTGGTGAAAACCATGATAGATGTTGGAGAACACTAGTGGGTTATGGGATATATGAGTTGTGAGTGGACTATGATAAATACCCTCTTTTATGGATTCCTATCCCTAGCTCAGTGGCGGCATGATATTGAGATCTAGAAAAACAATTCTATGGTTGGGTGGAACGTGTGTCCCAAGTAGCTCATTCGAAAATTGTTCTGAAAAGATAAGTGTTTATCTGTGTTCAATGTTATTTTTCAGGATAAATTGTTGTGTTTTAACTCGGTCTATATGAATGGTTGATATGATATTGTGTATCGGGTTATTTATTTATATTTATATTATTTCAGTGCATGTTATAGTTACATTTAAATTAATGACATTTGAACATGGTTAAATCTATGTATATTCTTGCAGTCGGTAAGTTACAAGATTAGTTAGTAGAAAATCACAAATTTATAAGTATTTCCACAAATAACGAACCTATTGAAACATTAAAATTTGAACGTCGCAAAACATAGATTTTGATATACTTCGAAAGGATAATATGTTGGATAATATGCCAATGTAGTCATATTCACGTAGATCATCAATATGATGTTTACCCATTTAACCAATCAAGACAATTTGTGCTCATATATACACCATGCTAATGACCCAATTTCAAATTTCAAATACAATTCTTAGTGTCAACCAGAATGCAAACCATTCTTTTCTAAACATGTAAACTCTGGAATTTCTACTATTCCAACATGCTTGCATGAAATTCATCTAAATAACCGACAACAAAAAAAATTACATCTATTATCCAATACGTTGTATTAAGAATTCAAATCATACAAAGACGGAGGGAATTTTAATAAGATATACTAGTTCACATGTTCCTCCTTTAGAGAATCAATAAAATGCATTATTGTAAGTGAAGGAAAATTGGTACTTCCAACAACGAAAACACAATAACTCAATGAAAAATAGAAAAATGTGCATAGAGGGAATTTTAATAATAAATATAGTTCACATGTTCCTTCTTTAGAAAATCAATAGAATGCATTACTGTAAGTAAACGAAAATTGGTACTTCCAACAATGAAAAAATGATAACTCAATGCAAAATGGACAAATGTGCAATTGTGAATGAATTTCCCAAGGTTTAAAAAAGTATCAATATGGAATTTAGTCAAATAGGAGGGTGGCCAGTGGTTTGGGGTATACCTATGATTCCAGTAAGTAATAAAGGGTTGTATAATAGGGTTGCACAATATGGTGTAAAAAAATATTTGCAGTCCCTACCTCCAGCTAGGGACTATAACTTTCACCATGAAATCAATTGTTGTTGATTCTCTATTACTTGGTATGTTTTAGTATATTAGTTGGTGCATTTTGGTATGTTTGTAGGATTTTCATGAATTTCTTTGCTTAATTTTTCAAAAAAATTAATAATTTGGTATTTTAAACCTGTTTTTTACATTTTCTTATGTTTTTTAAAATCAAGAGTTGAATTTGTCATTCATCCAACATTATTGATGTGACTAAATACCCCCTGGTGGAGAGATATTTTTTCCATAATTTTCATACATTTAAATTAAATTTGAAATGAACAAAAGCTAATTACTTAATTGGCTAAACTCTAGCTGAACTATGGGTTTGTCATTAATTCCTCATCAAATTATAGTACCATACTTCCACACACTACAATCGATGTTTGAAGGTGCTTGGAGCCTTGCCGCATATTTGACAGACTCCATTCAAAGTTTGAAGCTTCCTAGAGAATCGAGCCACTGCTTGATACACGTATTACTTCTGTTGATCTAGGTGGATATTGGATATTAGGCTCAATTCTATTAACCTATTTCTTAAGAAATCTCTCACGTGATAGAGGGATGAAATGATGGAGAATTTTTCACACATTCTTCAACGTCAGATGATATCAACAATCAACTATTCATCAAGAGGCCATTTTGGAGGAACCTCTCCCTTCAAGGTACAAGTTAATTTTTATATTCCCATATTTTAAGGTCAAATAGATGCAGATGCCCTAGAAAAATGATTAAATCTACTAGAAGGTTATTCCTATGTTCAAAAAAATTTCGACAGGGAAAAGATCACGTTCACACTTCTCAAGGCTCTCCCCCATGTCAAACATTGGTGGGAAACTTATTGGGAGTAAAGTTACACAGAGGAATATGGAATGTATCTCGTTGAGCCCACTTGGGATTTTTTGTGGATGCAGTCAAAGAAAAATACAATCTAGTTGAGAACTATGAAGACCAGTACATGATATGGACCACACTGCAGCAAGAGAAGAGATAAACAATGTCAGAGTTCACAAATAATTTCCATACCCTGCGCACCGAGATGGGTATCAAGGAATCCGAGAAACATCTGGTTCTGAAATACCATGGGACTCTACATAGGTACATCCAAAGCAAAATGGATTTCCTAAAGATATCATCATTGGAAGCTTCCTATCGATATGTTGTCGAAATCAAGCAGAAATTTTGGCACCATAAAAAATGGGAATTCGGGTCTGCAAATATGGAACAACGAAAGAACAATAAAGAAGACCCTAACCAACAACACCTAGACAACCATTCCAAGATACATGATAAAACGCGTAAAGGGAAGATGAATAATGCCACTGGGAAGTGGTGTGACTTCCACAAAATCCCCTGGCACAAAAACGATGAATTTCGCTTGAAACAATCATTGCTGGTCAAGGTCAAAGACACAGAGCCAAACCCTGATTCAGAATCCCATCCGGAAAATATTGAAAATAGACAGATCATCGATGGAGACCCCACTTCCACTATCTCAATGACAACAATTCAACCAGAAGAATCAATAAATCCTGAAGAAGGGGAGGACCTCTTCCATTCACATATGTGGGTGAAGGGGACCTCATTGCATTTCATTGTTGGTAACGTCAGCCAAAAGAACCTCATATCAACTAAGGCCGTCAAATAGTTGGGGTTGTTGACAAGACCACACCCACACCCATACAACATCGAGTGGCTTCACCAAGGACCAGATATCTGTGTCATCCATCAATGTATTCTGTCCTATGACATCCATCCCTTGAAGGATGAGGTAGTGTGTGATGTTGCCCCTCTTGATGTATGTGATGTGGTTTTGGGCCAACCATATATGTGGAGACATAATGATGCCTATGAGTATATATCTCATAGTGTTATTATTAATTTGGGAGATCATCTCTATCGGATACCAGAGGTAGTTCCAATTATATCTCCACCAAAATAGTGCCCCAAGGTAATCTCTCACACTATAAAATTCATCATCTTCACAATTTGTTCAAGGGATGCACAAAAGACCACTACAACCACTATGGCCTTAGCACCTTCTACCCAACAAAAACAGATTATCAAAGAGAAATAAGATATTGTGTCTTCACCTACAATGGTGCCTACAAAATGCCTAGTCAAACCCAGATAAAACAAGTTGGTGGAGTGCATATTCAACCCCACCAACAACCGGCTTGTGATAGTCTTCCATAAAACAAGAAACACAACTTCTCCAACAAAGCATGCAACTCACCAAGATTCATATTCAGAACATGCTTTCCCCTCTTCCCTAGGCACTCAACACAATGGAGAACAATGCTTCCTAAGGGAGGAGGATTGATCCTGGTGGATATTGTTGTCCACCCACCTATTCCAACTGGCTCCTTTTGTTCGTTTTTAGTTCAACACGTTCTTTTGTACTTCTTTGTAATTGTGGATTCTACAGTTCCATGGCTATCTGAATCCCTACACATCTTCCAAGTGGATACTAGTGGCCTCCCACCTAATTCAAATCGCTTATTTTGTATGTTTTCATGTCAACACATCTTATTGTACTTTCAGGGCCGTTTTGGGACGCTAAACAATGTTATTTTGTCTCACCATAGTCAAACTATAGACAGAGTTAGATTTTCACAACGTAATCCATAGTTCTCGATAAGACCTTTCCAACGGGCTATCACGCGCCTAAAATGGATATTGTATGCAAAAGTTATGGCCTCGTGAAGTTAATGTACTAACTTACCCAAATGGGGCCCACATGACTTTTGACGTTTCATCTCCTAGGGTTAGGTTTCTGTATGTCTAGGGTTTTGGAATTCCTGTTTAACATAAAAAGGCCTTCATATACTCATTGTAATCATCTTCTTACAAATGAGTGTAGTCTTCACATCTCTTCTCAGAGATAAAGTTTCCACTATTGTGGCACTTTTTGCACTTGTAATTTTACAGTCTCTTGAAAATTATTTCATTAATAGAAATCAAGTATTGTTGTATTTCTTTGTTTCTAACAAGTTTCATGAGTATTTCATTGTAATTTCTCTTCTTTCATTTCATTCCGAACATAATCCAAGACCTTTCCAGTGGGCTATCACACGCCTAAAATGGAGATCGTATGAAAAAGTTACGACCCCAGGAAGTTAATGTACTAACTTACCCAAACGTGGCCCATGTGACTTTTGTCTTCGTAGGTTTAGGTTTTTGGATGTATAGGTTTTTTGCATCCCTGTTTAACATAAAAAATCCTTTAGAGCCCCATTTTAATAATCTTCTTGGGAATGAGAGTATTTGTCACATCTCTTCTTAGAGATAAAGATGCCACCATTCTAGTGAGTCTTGCACTCTGTATTTTTACAGTCTCTTTACAATTATTTCATTAATAGAAATCAAGTATTGTTGTATTTCTCTGTTTCACAAGTTTCATGAGTATTTCATTGTAATTTCTCTGCTTTCATTTTGTTTCCAACATAATCCAGATCATATGCTTTGTTGGTTTTTGGAAGGGCATTCCACTCAACAACTACATGGATCCACTACTCAGTGCTTCACCGCCTTAAGGATTTACCTTTCTATGTTGCATGGATCCATTGCTTGGTCCTTCACCTCCTTAAGGATTTTCCTTTCTATGCCGATGCTCGTTGCCTTTTAATGCAAAATCTTGTTATATCGTACTATATTGTCTACACAAGTAGGAAAACATAATGAATGGAAAGAGAATTTAGAGATGTAAAGAAAGAAATCAGAAGTGGCACAACCCAACAAAATTAAAAAAAAATAAGTCTCATGATCTTACTTAAAGAAAGATTCTTGGTATTCTTCAGGAGTCTACAGTGACTACCAGCATAAAATAAATATCCCACTGATAGAGATCAGGAATCCAACCAACTAATGACCATCAATGAATATTGGATAAAAAATCGCAGTACGATGCTAGTAAGCATCTTGCTGATAAAAAATATTGCAGGGTCGACGGGGTGCATGCAGACTACTCTGCATAATGCAGTTTAAAATACTATGCACCAAATAGGCTACATGACAGAGTTCTCAAGACCACTGCACAATGAACAGACTTCTTAGACTGTTGCGTGTTGTGAATACACACACTAAATAAAATGATTTATGAATGGGGAATAAAGCAGTGCTATGCTTTAGCACGTAAACTCAGAAATAACATAGAAACTTGTCTAAACAAAAAATACTTGATATTAATGAACTTCGGCACAGTGCGCTCAGATTACAGAATGCAATCATAGAACTAATACTTCTTCTGTCAATTCTTCAGCTCCTGTTGGTTCTCTCTCTCTCTCTCTCTCTATGTGTATATATTCCTCTCTCTCTCTTTGCTAACTGAAGCGACTCAGACTATTATAGACTCTCAATGTGACTTCCTACAGAAGATAAAACCAACTCAACATCAAACACTACCATAACTACGACTGACTCTTCAACAACTTAATTTAAATCGAGAAGATAGAATTTGGCTCCATTTATAGCTCTCCTATTTTCCGACTGAATTTTGAGTAGACGTGGGACTTTTCACTTACAAACTGTCAGATTGTCTGACTTACATTTTGGCTACTGACAGATTTTTACTAACAAACAAATTAGCAAAGACGTGAAGATATCACCGACTTGTAATTACAATTTCCAACACCCCCCCCTAATTATAAGTTGGTGGGATTCAAAATAAAGTTACATCACAAAAATTTGAGTTTTCATTTTACTGTCACTCATCTGTTACTATGCGGAATCTTATATTACTGTACAGATGTTGAAATGCATCTCTTGTCAAAGCCGTTGTAAAAATGTCTGCAATTTGTTCTTTTGACCTGCAAAATTCTAAGCAGATCTCTTTGTTATTCACCAATTCTCTAATGAAATGATACCTTGTATCAATGTGCTTGGTTTTCTTATGAAACACATGATTCTTTGATAAGAATATGGTTGAATTTTTGGCATAGAAAACTGCAGTTTGTTCTTGTTGTTCCTATAAAAAAACTTCTAAAATTCTTCTCATCCATACTGCTTAACAAGTTGTGCTTGTGGCTGCAACGTACTCTGCTTCTGTTGAAGAAAGTGTCACTATGGGATGCTTCCTTGATGCCCATGATATGATACCTGTTCCATAATGAAATGTGTACCCAGAGGTACTTTTCCTGTCATCAATACTACCTCCACAATCAGTGGCAGTGTATCCAATGAGTTTGAAATATTTTGAAGTAGAGTACTTTATGCCAAAATATTTTGTTCCATTCACATACCTCAGAATTCTCTTTCCTTCTTTCCAATGTGATTCTTTTCGAGTTTCCCTGAACCTTGAGATTAGGCTCACTCCATACATAATATCAGGTCTTGTTGTTGTTAGATAAATAAGACAACCTACCAGTATTTTAAATAGTGTGGGATACACTTTGGACCCTTTACCTTCCTTCCTTACCTTCAATCATGTTATGACCAGTGTTGGTGCTGCTTTTGAATTCACCATATTGAATCTCTTCAATATTTCATGCGCATACTTGGACTGTGAGATAAATATACCAGTTTTGGACTCTTGCACTTCTATTCCCAGAAAATATCTCATTAGCCCCAAATAAGTCATTTCAAATTCATCCTTCATGACTGACTTGAAATATTCTATGCCAAAGTCACCTGTAAATATCAAATCATCCACATATAAACAAACAATTAACACATTACCTTACTGATTTGATTTGATGTACAATGTTGCCTCATTTTCTCTTCTCTAAAATCTGTTATGTGTGAGATAGGAATCTATGTGACTGTACCAATCTCTTGGAGCTTGCTTTAATCCATATAGTGCTTTCTTTAATTTGTATGCTTTGTTTTCTTGTCCTGGAACCTCATAAACTTGTGGTTGTTCCACGTATACTTCTTCTTCTTATAAGTTTCCATTCAAGAATGTTGACTTTACATCCATTTGATAAACTTGACATTTGTTCTATGTGACAATTGCTAACACTATTCTGACTATGTCCATTCACACAACTGGTGTAAATGTTTCATTGTAATCAATTCCAGGTTGTTGTGTAAAGCCTCTCGCAACTAATCTTGCTTTGTACTTCTTTACCTTTCCTTTTGGATCTTTCTTGGTTTTATAAATCCACTTGACACTTATAAAATTCTTGTCATCAGGTACATCTACCAATTTCCATGTTTGATTTCTCTCTATGCATCTGATTTCTTCATCCATGGCTCGTGCCCATACATCTTCTTTGACATCTTCTTCAAAAGTTAATGGATCATCTATTTGTGAAAATAGAGAAAAAACTGAGAATGAATTTGTTGTGTCTTCATTATAGATGTCGCATAGACTTCTTGTCTTTATTGGTAACAACCTTGCTAATGTTGGATCTGGAGAAGTAGAAGTATTCAGACTGCTTGGTTGTGTTTTCTACGCTCTAGGTGTGGACTACACACTTTTTGTTCTTACTGGAGTATTTTGTATGGTAATTTGCATTGCAGTTCCAGGTGTAGATGGAACTGTGCACTATCCTATGTATGGTGTTTGTACCACTTCATTCTCTATGTCATCATGTTCCATTGCCTTAATTATTTTCACTGTCTTTTTTATGGTTCCATCCCATGATTCATTTTCTATGAACTGAACATCTTGACTGATTATGACTTTTCTTGCGACAGGGTCATACAACTTGTATCCTTTTGTCTCTTTAGAATACCCAACAAATATACATTTTTATCCTTTTTTGTCCATCTTTCTTCTCAGTTCATATGGAACCTGTGCGTATGCGACGCAACCAAAAACTCTTAAGTGTGCCACATCATGCTTTGATCATGTCCATGCTCCCTAAGGAATTCTATTTTTCACACTCTTTGTTGGACATCTATTCAAGATGTATATTGCAGTTGCTACTGCCTCATCCCAATACTCATTTGAAAAATGTTTGGCTATCAGCATACTATGCGCCATTTCCATGATGATTATGTTCTTTCTCTCTACGACACCATTCTGTTGTGGTGTGTATTGCGTAGTAAATTGCTTGTAGATGCCATGAACTTTACAAAAGTTCTGAAATTCTCTTGACATGTATTCTCCTCCTATGTCTGTTCTTAGACACTTGATGTAATAACCACTATGTTTCTCTACAAGTGATTTAAACTGTTGAAAACAACCCAATGCATCGGATTTATGATTTAGAAAATAAATCTATGTATTTCTTGAGAAATCATCAATGAATGTTAGAAAATAAGTACTGCCTCCTATATATGGAGTTTGTATTAGTCCACAGATGTCTAAATGTATTATTTCCAGTGGATATTTTTCTTTGTAAAACTTTCCGACTGGAAATGATTCTTTGTGCTGCTTGCCAAATATGCAACCTTGACATAACCTTTCTGGTTTATCAACCAATGGTAAGCCTTTTACCATATCCTTTGTGTGTAGCAACTTCATACCTCCAAAGTTCAAATGTCCAAATCTAAAATTCCATATCCAGGAGTCATCTTGTGTTTCAGATTGAAATGTTTCCTTCATCTCTGCATCATTTTCTACTTTCTTGATATTGCACATACTATTTTCTTCATTAGTATTGTGCACACTTTCTACTATAAATGCAGTGTCTAACTACACACCTTTTCTTTTGTCAATAATTTGCATTGTGTTCTTCTTCTTGATTGGCTTTAATGTTAATGGAAAGATCCCGTTACTTGTCATCTATATTTTTTCAATAAGTAGATTGCTTGGGGATTTATCCATAATCACACAGTGATTATCTTCCATGTAGATTATGTATCCTTTTTGTAACAGTTGTCATGTACTCATCAGATCATGATTCAGACCAGAAACATAATATAGATCATACATAATTCTTTGTTCTCCTTGTCTGGTTAAAATGTTTATACTGCGTTTGCCTAAAACAATGACTTGGATATCTGTTCCAAGTGTAACCTTGGTCTGGACTGAGTCATCCAAACTAGAAAATAGTTCTATGTTTCCTTTCATGTGGTTACTGTAGCCTGAATCTAAATACCATATGTCACATGAACTTTCTTGAGCAACATTGCATTCAACTGGTGACACTATATTAGGCATTTCTTTCGCGCTAGGCACAACTACAACACATGCCATAAACATAGGGAAAGTTTGGTTATTTTCTTTGTGTGACTGATATTGACTTTGCTTGTTTTGATTATACTATCTCTTTCTTCACTAATATGCATAATTTCCATACTTTTTACAGTAATGGCATTGAATCTTTGTTTTGTTAGTTCTTTGACAAGTTGACTGGCTAGTACTTGGGTTTTGGCCTCTTCCACCTGTGTTTCTAGGATTTCTACTGCATCCACTTCTATCAAAACTTCTTCCTCTGCCTCTATTGTTATCTCTCCCCCTTCCTCTTCCACGAATTATAGATGACTGTGCAGAAAAGGCATTTTCTAATGACATATTCGACCTGTTCAATCTATGTTCATGATTGATGAGGGAATCTTGTAGTTCATCTAGGTTGATATGACTCAAGTCTCTGCCTTATTCTAGGGTTACAACAAGAGTATCAAATTTAGGAGGAAGACTCCTAATCACTTTCTCAGCAAATTTTTTGCCTTCTATGATTTCACGATCAGAATTAATTTGATTTATCAGTCCTATTACGTGTGTGTAGAATGAATCTACAGTGTTTCATTCTTTTGTTGACATAGTTTCAAAATCTCTTCTAAGAATCTGAAGTTTTGTAGTATTTACTTTCTCCATACCTTGATAAATGTTTTGTAATGTGTCCCATGATTCCTTGGCTTTCTTTGCTGATGAAACTCTTGGAAGTATGCTCTCATGCATGGCTTGTAATGTTCCTAACTTGGCTAGTCTAGGAAACGCTGCTAATGTGTGTGTAGGACCAATGGTTTACAACATATAAATGATCATACAAATAATAAATGCGACAAATTACTGCAAAGTTTGTATTATGATATCTCTGTGGATTACAAAATGGTCGAATGCGGATGAACAAACTGATAATACTCGACTAGATCAACAGACAAAGGATCTTAGCTAGAATACAAATAAGCAACTAAAAGATAATACCCGGAATATGGGAGCATTGTGGAATCAATGGATGCGTTGGGAATATAGGAGCAATGCGGAATCAATGGATGCACTGGAATTCTAGAAAGTTCACCCTAGGAGCTATACTTCTCGAAATGGCCTGGAAACTGTCCCAAATGATGTGCCCTATTCTAGTCCTCAGTACTGGTATCTTTCAGACCCCTCTGTTGATGAACTTGGACTCCGGATGGATACCCCTGGGGAAATGTGCCCCTATTCTTCTGGAAAAATGCGTCCAAGTCATTCCACCATCGAAATCGGATGAGATATGTCTCAAAATGATCATCTTGGTCTACTGGGAAATGGGTCAGAAGGGTTTCCCTGAATCTAGTCAGATGCATGCTCTGGAATCCCAAATTTGCCCGTCAAAAGTGTCGCACGTCCAAGTCTAGAAAATGCATCCCAACTGATTCCTCCATTAGAATCTAATGAGGAACCAGGAAAAATATGTACCTTTCCCTCCTCTCAAATGGGTCGAAGGGAAATCTCAAAATTCTTCCTGGATGGGATAAGTCGACTAAAAACCCTCTCAAATGTTGCACCCTCACTATGGATGAATGCGTCCTTGCTGCTGAACACTATGTAAATGCTATTGAAGAATGATGGAAGACTTGAATGATCTTCTTGGTGACTAGGGTGTGTCTCTCAACACTGAAATCAGCCACTGTTGTCTTCCTCCTAGAATCCATTGAACTATATATCTTGAGATGCGCCTTTTCTCCTCAATGACAAGTCATAATCTGCATCATAATAAATTAGGTCACTCACCCTTCCTTTATAGCTTTCCAAAAACCTGAATCATGTTGAAAACCTAATTCATTGTTGACTTCCAAAACCCTAAATCACTTATGGAACCCTAATTCACTATTGACTTCTATTTTTAGCTCATGGTGACTTAAAAGCACTTTTAACCCTTTTTATCTCATTGTCACTTTCTGAATATAACACCTAAGACTAGAGTGACCTCTAGTAACCCTGTTTACCCCTCTTTGGCCTTGAATATAGTCTAATGGGGTAGTTTAGACCATTAATCCTCCTCTTTGGAGCTCCTATTTGGAAAGGGACATTACAGTCCTCAAATCCCAAAATTTCTTGTCCTCAAGCAATACTAGTCCAGGGTGCTGCAACACCTGTTCGCTCTCCCAAGTAGCATCCTCTACTGGAATCCCTCTCCATCAAATCAAGCACTCTATGATGATCCTTATCCTTAGTTTCCGCTCCCAGAACTCCAAAACCTCCTCTTGAACTAACTCCAACTATCCCTCCTCATCCAATAGAGGAAGTTCCTATGATGTGCTAATGAATTGTCCCACTAACTTTTTGAGGCAAGACACATGGAACACGTTATGAATATTTCTCCCCTATGGAAGCTCTAGCTTGTAAGCAACCTCTCCTAGTCGGCGCATGGTCCTAGAAGGGCCATAAAATCTGGGCTTGAGCTTCTCGGCCCCACTCTTCTTCAGAT
The DNA here is from genome assembly GCA_000966675.3 of Picea glauca. NCBI lineage: Eukaryota > Viridiplantae > Streptophyta > Pinopsida > Pinales > Pinaceae > Picea > Picea glauca. The sequence goes on along the minus strand of JZKD02S2355877.1, from coordinate 304,223 downwards.
ATGAATGTTTGTAGGATTGGAGTCTCAAGAAAACCAAATCTCCAACCTTAAAGTTGTGCGCTATCATGTGCCTGTCTGCACTTATCTTCTATCAGTTTTGTGTTGTTTACAGGTTCTCTTTCAATAACTTGAGAATCTACTGACTCTCTATGATCCAATCTTTGGCCTTGGGAGCTCTGCTCTCCCCAAAGACTAAGTCTACCAAAGTGGGAAGATCATATCCGTACAATGCTCGGAAGGGTGTCATACCAATGGACATGTGGAAGGTGGTGTTGTAGAAATGTTATGCTAAATGTAATCACTTTACCCATGTTCTTTGTTGTCCTCCTACATAGTTCCTCAAATACCCTTCAACCCACTTTTTGACAATCTCGTTCTACCCATTTGTTTGAGGGTGATAGCTCGTGCTAGGTGTCAACTCTATTCCCACAAACCGAAACAAATCTCTCCAAAATGTCCCAGTGAACCGACTGTCCCTGTCACTGACGATGTTCTTCGGCAACCCATGAAGTCTGAAGACATCCATGAAGAAAAGCTCGGTTACCTGAACTATGATGTACTCTGTCGGTATGGCATATAAGTGAGCAAACTTGGTCAATATGTCAACCACTACATAGATACAATCCTTACCCTGGACCTTGGGTAGACCTGTGATGAAGTCCATAGATATACTCTCCCATTTCTTCTCTGGAATGGGGAGTGGTTGAAGTAGCCCTGCTGGAAGAGCATGCTCTGACTTGTTCTGTTGGCAATTCACACACTGACTGATGTGTCTCATAACGTCTTGTTTGAGGCCCTTCCATGCGAACTACCACTGTAATTTTCCTGACTTGTCTAGTCTAGGAAACGTTGCTAATGTGTGCATAGGATCAATGGTTTACAACATATAAATGATCACACAAATAATAAATGTAACAAAGGAATGAAAAGTTTGTATTATGATATCTTTGTGGATTACAAAATGGCCGAATGCAGTTGAATAAACTCACAATATTCGATTAGATCAAAAGACAAAGGATCTTAGTCGGAATAAAAATAAGAAACTAAAAGATAATACCCAGAATATGGGAGCACTGTGGAATCAATGGATGCGCTGGGACTATGGTAGATCTGACGGTAACTGATAGAAGTTTGGAAAGTTCACCCTAGGAACTATACTTCTTGGAATGGCCTAGAAATTGTCTCAAATGATGCGCCCTGCTATAGTCCTTATTACTAATATCTGTCAAACCCCTATGCTGATGAATCTGCACTTTGGATGGATACCCTTGGGGGAATGCGCTCCTCTTCTTCTGGTAAAATGTGTCCTAGTGATTCCACCATCAGAATCGGATGAGATATGTCTCAAAATGGCCACCTTGGTCTACTGGGAAATGGGTCGGAAGGTTTTCCCTGAATCTGGTATGATGCTCACTCTGGAACCCCAAATGTGCTCACCAAAAGTGTCTCACGTCCAAGTCTGGAAAATGCGTCCCAGTTGATTCCTCCATCAAAATATGATGAGGAACTAGGAAAAAGATGCACCTTTCCCTCCTCTCAAATGGGTCGGAAGGAAATCTCAAAATTCTCCCTTGATGGGATAAGTCGACTAAAAACCCTCTAATAAGTTGCGCTCTCACTCTGTATGAATGCGCACTTGTTGTTGAGCAATGTGTAACTACTGCTGAAGAATGATGGAAGACCTGAATGATCTTCTCGGTGACTAGGGTGTGTCTCTCAACATTGAAATCAGTCACTAGTGTCTTCCTCCTGGAATCCATTGAACTATCTCTCCTGAGATGCACCTCTTCTCCTCAATGACAAGTCATAATCTGCATCATAATGAATTAGTTCGCTAAACCTTCCTTTATAGCTTTCCAAAACCCTAAATCATGCTGAAAACCTAATTCATTGTTGACTTTCAAAACCCTAAATCAATTATGAAACCTTAATTCACTGTTGACTTCTATTTTTAGCTCATAATGACTTAAAAGAACTTTTAAACCTTTTTAGCTCAATGCCACTTTCTGAATATAACACCTGTGACTGGAGTGACCTCTAGTAGCCTTGTTTACCCCTCTTTGGCCTTGGCTATAGTCTAACAAGGTAGTTTAGACCATTAATCCTCCTCTCTGGAGATCCTATTTGGAAATGGACATTATAGGGCTTGATGTATGTACAACAACGCCTTTCCATCCTTCTTTCTTTGATATTTCAAGACATCTTTTTCAGCTTGTGTGAGGGCATTATATGCTACCTGATCTACTAGTTCCACATAACCATTCTCGACTATTTACCATACATCTTGAACTCAAAACAAATCCTTCATGGTCAAAGACCACATCTCATAATTCTTTCTTGCAAATGTGGGAGGTTGCAGATTTGAGTTAGAATCCATATTTCACTTTCAACAGAGTTTCTTCTCTGACAACCTTGTTCTGATAGAACCTACTCTGATACCAATTTGCAAGGTCGACAGGGTGCACACAGACTACTCTGCATAACGCAATTTAAAATACTATGCACCAAACAGGCTATGTGATAGAGTTCTCAAGACCACTGTGCAGTGCACAGGCTACTCAGATTGTTGCGCACTATGAATACACACTAAATAAAATGATTTACGAATGCAGAATAAAACAATGCTATGTTTTAGCATGTAAACTCAAAAATAACACAGAAACTTGTCTAAACAAAAAATACTTGATATTAATGAACTTCGGTGCAGTGCAATCGGATTACAGAATACAATCACAGAACTAATACTTCTTTTGTCAATTCTTCAGCTATTGTTGGTTCTCTCTCTCTCTCTCTCTGTATCTATTCCTCTCTCTCTCTACTAATTGAAGCGACTCAAAATATTATAGACTCTGAATGTGACTTCCTACAGAAGCTAAAACCGACTTAACATTAAACACTACCATAACTATGACTGACTCTTCAACAACTTAATTTAATTCGAGAAGATAGAATTTGGCTCCATTTATAAGTCTCCTTTTTTTCGACTAACTTTTGAGTAGATGTGCAACTTTGCACTTACAAACTATCAGACTTTCTGACTGACATTTCGACTACTGACAAATTTTCACTGACAAACAAATCAGCGAAGACGTGAATATCTCACCGACTTGTAATTACAATTTCCAACAAATATATCAAATTTTCTTGCAAGTACAGAGGTATCAGATCCAATGAGATGTTAATGTCTCAGTACGAGTCAACTAAGAATCGTTCGGATTATAGGAGGTCATAGATCACATTATCATTAACAAGGAGAACATATCTCAAACACTCTATGGTCAATCTTTTGGTGTCAGTAATGGTGAAAGGGCGGTGTATTTTGAGACTAAAAGAACAATGAATGAAAAAAGACAGGATTGTGATGCGAATCACTTACAACAACATATTCCAGTCTAAAGGTAGAATATGGAAGTAACTATTGATAAAAAAAAAGTTTATTGATGAACCCTTAAGTTCTAGAGGGAAAGGGAAAGGGTATACAACTGATGGAAAGAAGAAGAAAATAAAAACTGATCAATATGTCGGTGGGAGTGTTGTCGAGATATATTTGTAGGTTTCAACTCAGTTCAATCAATTTAATTTGATCTAGATGGTACTATTTATTATTAATATATGATCTCGTTGATTCTATATAATTAATTTCTACTGTTCTTTCATATTTTATTGCAGAAGTCCAAAAGGGGAAGATGCAAATCTTCACAAAGTTCAAGCGCTTGCAAAAGTCGAGAACAAAAGTCAAACACTATATTAGAGGTTATAAGGGATGACCCTCCCGATTTTCCTCTCCATATTATCAAGGCTCATGATCAAAAGGATTAAGCCCACCTAAGAGCACGAAGAGATTAGGCTACCAATAGTCAGAGCCTCACAAAACGGGTAAATATATTCTTATCACACTAACGATTTAGCTCAATACCAACGTAGTATATTGTCTCCATTAAATCAAATGCAGGTCAGAAGAGAGAAAATTAGCGAGCCAATGAAAGTTCTACTTAATCTTGTTCCAGGTTGCAACAAGGTATACATAATCGTACTTGTTGGTCTCATTTAATTGAAATTTCAAATGACATTATTGATTGAAATTTTACGTCTTAAAGACATCATAATTAGGAAAAAGAAAATGGATGAATATGGAGGAACTAAGGAACTTGAGGAACTTTCTTGCAAGGGGTGCAACTCAGAGTTGGGTAACTTAGTTAAAGAGGTTGAGTACTCCCACACCTTTCACTACTAATACTTCCCTCAAATTTTCCATTATCGATGCTTTTGTCCTCTTATAAAACAACATTTTTTTTTGAAAGATAAGAAAAATTAGGAATATATAGTAGTCGATAAACTGCATGGGAACCAACTTCTGTTCAGGTGAAAGAGAGCGGCATGTTGCATCCACCCAATACAAATCTGAATACTAAGCTAACCACAAGTATTATATCCTTATGCTATAAACAAATATCTAGTATGGTTTGTGCTTAACAAATCACTAGAATCACTTTCCACATGCATACTTTTTAAAAATATCTAGAGAATGGCACCATCAGGCGAGAGTCGATTCCTAAACCAAGGTAGATAATTTCATTCTGCTTGAAAATATAAAATAAGTGTTCCTTTAAGGGAGTGCTAAAGCATTGCTAAATATGAGGATTCCCATCAAATGAACTTGTAATTAATGTATTTTATTTGCATGTCTTTATAAGTGGTGATAGGACCTCTGTTCATGTTTGTCTATTCAGTTTTCCATGTGGACTCCCAAAGCTTCCTCCGTTGATGAGTGCAATGCCTTTCCAATGCCTATATAATCCACACGTGTAATTCACAAGTGAAGGTACTCATTAAAGTATCTATTCGTATGTCTTTCAAGATTTCAGATAAAGAAGGAAGCGTGCTACGAATGGTTTCATTGCTTTTGGAAATATAGAATTTGAAATGGAGACAACTGCAATTATTCACATTCCACCAAAAAAACTGTAATTACACGATGTTTATTCACATTCCACTAAAATACTAGCTGAGATTTTCATGGCCTAATGCAACGGTAAAAATTCGCAATGACATCTTCTGGACCACATTGAACAAATTCCTAACGTTATATTTATTTCAAATTCCTAATGTTATATTTTTTTTACACCTTTCAATTTAGATTGCCACTCATAGAATCGGTTTATGAAGATCCAAGCTGATAATCCTGCAGTGCCTGAATTTTATGGTTCTTGTTTCATTATGATATCCATTGTGTTAGGCTAAAAAGAAGAATAAATAAAGCGAATATCGCATAGTGATCACTATCACGATTTTGTTGGTAAGCTTAAGAAAAATTTAACCAACTTCAATTATCCCTTCTGTTATAGCGATCCAAGATTGAGAACCATGCGCTTTGCCATTATTTTTTTGTTTTAATAAACATTTTGAAATCCTACTTGTGTGGGGGATAGAGAATGGTCTTTTATTTATTGGGACACTTTATCCAAGTGGATATTGGTGGTCACCCATCTATTACACTGGCTCAAAAAATAATTTTTTATCTTGGGAGTTTTTTGATAATTTTTCAGCTTTCAAACTTCCGGGGCCATTTTGAGGCCCTAAACGACGTTTTTTTGGAATTAGGGGCCCAAATACTAGGGGGGCATTCAAAAATTGTTCTTCTCGGTTAGACCTTTTCAACAGGGTATCGTGTGCCTAAAGCGAAGATCGTATGCAAAGGTTACAACCCCGGGAAGTTAATGTATTAACTTAGCCAAATGGGACCCACATGACTTTTGACGCTTCATCTCCTAGGGTTAGGTTTTTTGATGTCTAGGGTTTTTGACATTCCTATTTATTGTAAATGTCCTTTAGAGCCTCATTGTAACCATCTTCTTGCGAATGAGCGCAACCGTCGCATCTCTTCTCAGAGATAAGCTGTCACCATTCCAACAAGCTTATTTTCTGCTGCATTTTACAGTTTCAACTTATTTTCTTATTGAATAAAAAACCAGTTTTACAGTATCTCTATTATTTTGTGTTAAACATATTTTAATAATCTGTATTCATTTCGTTTTGCTCATAAAATCTATATCAGTTCTAGGTCATCCGTCACTGGCCAACCCCAACCACACTCACTGAACTTTGGAGCTTCTTGGGCCTTGCCAATTTATATTGCAGGTTCGTGTTGGGATTCTCTCATATCGCATGGGCCCTCATCCAAGTGACTAGGCGTGGCAGTAAGGAAAAATTTGTGTGGGGCATGTCCCAACAATAAGCCTTCGATGACTTGAAGAAGCGTTTTTGCTCATCCCTGATACTTTAATTACCAGACCTGTAACATCACTTTGAGACCAAGACCGATGCTTCAGACTATGTTGTAGGCGTTGTTCTCAGTCAACATGACCACCCCATGGCATATCATAGTGAGACACTATCATATGTTGTTCGTAAGTACACTACTTATGAAAAAGAAATGTACTCTATTGTGCAATCTTGTCGCCATTGGAGACATTACATTCTTGGGAACGAGACAATCATCCACACTGATTACAAGCCACTACAGTTCATGCATAACCAAGGAAAATTGTAGAATGACCGCCATCATAAGTGGTCAACATACTTATGATAGTTCCACCTCAAAATCAACTATAAAACATGAAGTACTAACTGAGTTGCTAACTACCTCATTCGACCTTCAGTCGTGACACTCACCACGATGTTAGACTCTTGCGGCCACAAGATCTTCAGATGGCCCCACCTCTACGAAATAGACCCTAACTTCTCCACCACCTACCAAATGTTGGGCGTCAACTCAGTGGTCGCTAATTTCCATCTTTTGGATGAGTTGTTGTGTCGTCTGGGCCATATCTGCATTCCAGTAAGTGAGCGTGCGAAGCTGATTTGGGATGCTTATTACAGTTGGGTGGCGTGACACTTTGGTGTTGAAAAGACAATGGCAGTGTTGCAGAAACATTTCTACTGACCGAAACATCGATAAGATGTCGACAAGTATATCAGGTCCTACACTGCCTATGCTATTACCAAACTGACCACTAAGAAATAGGGCATGTACATCCCTCTTCCTACTCCTAACAAGACGTGGGAATCCATCTCAATGGACTACATGTTGGGCCTCCCATCCACCAAGAGGGGAAATGAATTTGTTTTTGTGGTTGTTGATTTCTTTTCCAAGATAATGATTCTAGCTGCCTACAAGAAGAACATCACAGCAGAAGCCACTGCCAAACTCTTCTTTGAACGAGTATGGGTACATTTTTGGATCCCACAAACCATTATCTCATACCATGATAGTTGGCTCCTCAACTCATTATGGTCGATCCTATGGTCACTGCTAGATACCAAGCTCACCAATTCCACTACCTTCCACCCCTAGATAGATGGCCAAACTAAGTGCATGAATCAGATGTTCGTACACATCTTTCGCATGTACAAGTCAAAACACCCCCGCACATGGGATGAGAGTCTTCCCTATGTCCAACATAGCTATGACCCAGCCCTACATAGCTCAACTGGCCACAACCCCTTTCAGGTGGGGTTGAGATTCCAACCATTGGGCCCCATGGATGTTTCACTAACCCTAGTGACCACCTCGGCTGACTCGTGTGTTGCTCCACCAAAAGATGAGAAAGCCACCCGATTCATTAAGAGGATCCAACACATCTGCCAACAGGTTCAGAATATTCTACAAAAGTCTAATGCCAAGTACAAGAAGAACCATGATCAACATTGAGTGCCACATAAGTTTCAAGTGGGCAAAAAAGCTTGGTTGCATTTGCAGAAAGAACGTTTTACAGGTCCCCATCAAAAGATTCGACCACTCCAATATGGGTCGTACACCATCACCAAGGTTGTGGGTGACAACACTTTTGATCTCAACAACCCCCCCTTCCTTGGTTTGCATCCAGTCTTCAACGTGGCTCTCCTTCGGCCATATTTCCCAGCATTATTGGACACCTCAGAGATAATAGAGCAGTTGACACCAACATAGCTCAACCCTGACTGCATGAAACATGAATCTAATGATCATATTGTGGACACACAGATCAAGGTCACTCGACAACAAAGGATCCATCTTTATCGAGTCGTCAAAGTAGGGAAGCTTCTGCACCAAGGCAAATGGCTCACCTAGGGCCAACTTCAATAGAAATTTCCTCATATGATGGGGGAACTCATTGCAATGGATGCCATTACTTTCTAAGGAGGGAGGATTTATCCAAGTGGATATCGATGGCCACCTACCTATAGTACTGGCTCGAAAAACATTTTTCCACCTTCGCAGTTTTTTGGGTTCCAAACTTGTTATATATAAATATATAGTTATATAGTAGAAAATTAAAGATTCAATCTTATGATTTACAATTTTGAAGAATGTGTGTTCCCTCACATTCAAGAATTTAAGTTAGAATCTAATTATAAAAAAATTGAATACATTTACAATTCAGATTCCATAAATAAGATTCCATAAATAATAGGGATATTGATTTAGCTATGYATAAGCTRTAAAAATGATCCTTATATGGTAWAMATCTAAGTAATTGTATAGGTTTTATTTATAATGTTTGAKCATATTTTAATTTGTTTGTTTATTAATGGAARGTTATTTATTAATTTATAGGTTGATTTTAGACAAGATAAATAGGGAATTTAAATATCTTTATATTTATTAACTAATGTAACATGTTAATATATAAAGTATTTAATAGAAAATAATATTAGGGAGTAAGTGTATATATATGATTTGTAAATCAATATGGTTATTATGATTTTATTTCATTATAAATGAAAAAATGATAATTGTTGTATAGGTTTTAACTTGGCTATATATAGATATAGATATTAAAAACATGTGGATCTAATGGTTAAGAACATGTATTTTCTCTTAAAAGATCATAAGTTCATATATATATATATATATATATATATATATATATATATATAACAATTGTTCAACAATATGTGGTTTTTTATTCTTAAATGTAGTGCAAATTGAGTTTATAAAGAGACATTTTGTACAATTAAAAAAAATCTTTTGAAATAATTTAGTTTGGAAATTAAATTCCACAAATTCATATATTAAATTAAATTAATACTAGTTTACCAATTAATCATATATTAAATTAAATTAATATTAGTTTATAAATTTAATTTAGTTTTAATGTTATTATGAAATTAAATAAAATTGACATATATAAAAGTTAAAATAAAGTTGCATGCTGTGTGTTATATAATATAACACACTGCTGGAAATTAAATAAATTTAACATATGCTAGGTTAAAATTAATTGTACATGCTAGATAGTTTGCTAGGTTAAAATTAATTGTACATGCTAGATAGTTTAGTTGCATTTACACATCTTTTCAATTATATCATGGGTTATAATTAGATTGATCGATTTGGGTGATGTGATGATAATTAGATTGCACGATTTCCCTATGGATTTATGGAGCCGCTTTGTCCAACCATTTATGGAACCACTTCGTTCAGCGAGGGTCGTAGAGTTTCGAAATAAGTCAATCCATTCAACTATCCATCCTCATTAGATATATATATATTGTTCAACCATTCCGAGAAAGTTTTGAAATTAGAACCATTTATGGAACCACTTCTTTGAGCGAGTGCCTTATAGTTTTGAATCCTCATTAGGTATATATATTGTTCAACCATTCCCATAAAGTTTTGAAATTAGAACCATTCTCATAAAGTTTTGAAATTAGAACCATTTATGGAACACTTCTTTGAGCCAGTGCCTTATAGTTTAGAAATCAAAAGAATAAAGTTAAGTCAATCCATTAAACTATTTCATTAGGTATATATAGTTTAGAAATCAAAAGAATAAAGTTCAGTCAATCCATTAAACTATCCTCCTTATATATAGTTTATGAATCAAAAGAATAAAGTTAAGTCAAATTTAAATGCATTAAACTATCATTCATATATATATATATATATATATATATATATTCCAACTTTCACAAGGCCACGTGCATCATGGCCTGCCTCAAGTTACTGGCTATTTGATGTGTTGAAAGAAGAATATAGTTATTGGGTTGGGATTCGCGCGAAGTTAACTCTTTACTTAATATGAGTATGGGTAGTTCAGTATTTAATATTTATGTAAGGTGGTTATTTGAAGTGGGTTGACATCGGGTTGACATCTTTGCTAAGTTAACTTTTTACTTAATTAGCATAGACAATTATAAGATGGGTAAGATGGGTGGTTCAGTATTTAATATTTTATGTAAGTTGTAACTTGTTTTAATATATTTTTTATTAAATTGTTTAATCTATTTCAAAATGAGAGCTTAATCTTAATGGAAAAGGAGTTATTGATAAAAATATATATTAATTTGCTGTTTGGTTTAACAGTGACTTTACTAATTATATTATTTACCTATTCATGAGTTATATTGGTTATTGGGAATTATAGTGTTCAATCAATATTCATCTATTAATGAGTTATAATAGTTATTGGGGTGAGGAGAAGCCTTACTCATTAACTAATACTTACTAAATGTTTACATAATATTTTATTATTATTATTATTATTTTTAATGGTGATGAATAAGAAGAATAAGCATTTGGCTATAGAGAATTTTAATTGTATTTAGAACCAAAATGATCTTGCAATACCAAATTAAATTTGATGCTCACTAAGTTGATATTACATTTAACTATGTGAATTAATATTATCATCAAATTTTTAATTAGAAAATATGAGTAAACAATTTAACTCTAACTTTTCAAATATCTATCAAATAGATAATTCTAATCGCCAGCTTTTCAAATATCTATCAAATAGGTAATTCAAATTTCCATTTAAAATCACTGTGATTCGTTTTTAACTATAAGAAATGACTAATCAATCTAAAATATAACAGATAATTCTAATCCCCAGCTTTTCAAATATCTATCAAATAGGTAATTCAAATCTCCATTTAAAATCATTGTGATTCGTTTTTAACTATAAGAAATGACTAATCAATCTAAAATATAACAGTCACTTAAACATTTAATATACTTTATCCTCATATAAACTCGTTGTATATTTTATATTTTCGTAGAATTCACTCGTTCATGCTTTGACTGTCCTTTCAATAGAAACAAGGAAATCAAGGGCTCCGGTAGGAGAGATGCTGACCACTATATCCAATTCCAAATGGATATTAAATGACATGCCTGTATTGATCGTTCAATTATTGCTAGATTGTTGGCATTTGAGTGGTTTCGTGGGAACTCCCAACACTGGTATATGGTTCTTTGGAATTCCCACATACTTTAAGTTTATACCCACAATCTGTTATGGGCCGAATGCTTCGGTGGTGAAATCTACAGAATCAGAGCGTTCCTTCTTGTATAGGCTGTGCATTTGGTTTGCTACATAAAGCCATTAACAAACAACTGAATCATTTTTCTGTACTTGGTAAAGGATGGCATATGTTTACATCCTTTGTCCGTGGGAATCCTAGAATGGTCAGTAGCATAGTAATTTAATGTTTTCCGAATGGTATTGCTATTAGTTCATACAACCACTTTTTCAATTAAACTTCTGTCAAAATTTTGTCTGATTTTGATTTCAATTTCGATTGGGTAAGGCGATAGGTTTATAACAATGCCCCCAGCCAGATTGCTGAGTTAACTGAAGAATATACACGCTAACTCAAAAATATACGAAGGTTGAAGATGTTTCTTTCACGAAAATTACCAAGTAACTTGTTGTAGCTAGTTGAATAAACATTTCAAAGTTGGATGAGCAATGTACCCTTACTATTGAAGGCAGGGATTGCTTTGCAGACATTTCCCTTATTTAATTAAATATATTTAGTGATCTAATAAATATCCTACTAAACATAAAATAATATTATGGATAATCTATTGTAAAACAAGGGTTGCATGGCAAACCAGTCCTGCTGAGTTAGTTGGGAAATACAGGTTGAAGAATGAAACTTAATATAGCTAAATGCACAAGTAATAGATATTTTTTGTAAAAAGATAATAATTGAGGGTTGTTTGTTATTCAAAATGTATAATAAACCCTAAGATGAATGAAACTATAATATTCATAAATATAATAAATATATTATAAATATAACAATAAATAATATATTAGATAATAAATATAATATAAATATAATAATGCATAATAGTAAATACATAGTACAACTTTTTATATTTAGATGTCGGTGATTGGTGAAATTCATTGATTATGTAATTAATTCTACATATTGAAACATGTGAAGGGAGCAATAAAACTTCAATTCTATCAACCAATTAGAAATGAGAAACACAAATAATTTTATTATATCCAAAAATATATATTTGTTTTCCTATGTTAAACATTGCATTACATACACAAATTTATGGTAAAAGGCAAATTAATGTCATATCAATATCACATCAAAAACAAATTCATTGTTATAGTCCCATGACAGGGACTAATAATATGTTGGATGATCTATTACATGTGTACAAGTATTAATTAAAACAATAATGTATTGAAAGTGAAATGAAGAAATATATAGAAACCAAACCCTTTATCTCTTTAATGATGAGAGTTACAACCAATTATAGGGAGAATGATAATCCATTTAATTTGTATTCCATCAAATAGAACTTGCAGGGATTTTTTGTGGTTTATATAGTGACCAAACAAAATTTAAACTAGATCCTTCAATCACATAACAATATAAACACAATGAAATGCTAAATTTTTATCCTAGAAAACCTAATAGGAAAACCAACAATTAGTGGGAAGTTTATTATGGTTGGGAAATAGTTACAAGCATGAGCTATGCATTCCTAATCACGTTTTTAATGCATTCTTACTCTCTATAGAAATTGTACATGGATTTGTTTAAGAGACAATCTTGGATCTTTGAATAGGCTTGTTAGTCCGAGTCTTTCATGTTTTTCTATTGCCTTGCTTCTGCATTTTCTCTTAATATCTCATGATCTCTTATTACTTGAAATCCCCTTCTTCTCTACAACTTTCATGTTTAATTCCCTACCTTGCAAGGCCAACCACCACAATGATTCATTTTGATTTTTCAAGTTAGAAGTTGTTTTCAACTATTCACTCAACTTTGGTAAAACAACTAAACATTTTTTAATTACAAAGTTTATAAAAGAGATTTAATTAGGATCCAATTTGGATCATCAATGAAATTTTGTTTCTGAAATATTAGTTGATGAGATTAGTCTAGAGGATCATGATTTAGTACACCCTTGTTGATTTGGATGGTTACAAGAGAAATATACCTTGAGAATCACTAGAAGATGTAAAATATAGTTTCCATTAAGGTTGAAGATGTGAAGTAATATTTTTTAGTGCTTGTTCATGGGATAGGAATCCAACCTTTTCTAGAAAAAGAAACAAATATCAGTTGGTCAAAGGTGGTAAGGTATAGCTTATCAAAGAATGCAATCAAAGACGTAGAATACCTGTAGTAGACATAGAAAAATGGTAGACAAGAAGACTAACTGAGACGTTTTAAAAATAGATAAGACAAAAATATCTAAAGATATGAGGGGATAAATCCACTGGAAAAGGGAAAGGGGGGGGGGGGGGGTAATTTAAGTCCTAGGGAATATTTATTAATATTTCTGTAAAAGTGTAGTTTATGGATATTTATTTATCCTAAGTTCTCGAGGGATGGGAAGAAGTCATTAGTGGCTAAAGCTACTTCTAAAGGTCACATGTGTCTAGTTTAAGGCATGGAATACATATATTATTGTCCCTAGTGTATTATGCGGAAAGAAATCATTCTAGGGAATGATTCATTAATTTTCTCATGTGCAGAGGGGGTTAGACCATTTGAGAAGGACAACTATTACCTTATTTGCAGAGAAAATCTTGTAAGTGTTTTCTGTATTATAACTGGATTTTTGTTATTGAAGAGGTGGTTTTCAGGCCCATGTGAATTCTCTCCAGGTGAGAGTTTTGCTAGGATTTTTTCCATGGTGTGCTGGGAATTAGTTGCAGGGCTTTGAGAATTCTTGCATGGCCTATTGCTAGAAAACTAGAAGGGAAGTTGTACAACCAAGGGACTGTTGAGTAGAGAAGGGGCACACTTCATTAGGTGTCATAGACACATGAGGAATGAGAGACTGTAGGCTAGCTGCAGAAAAGAGCACCTTGGAATGAAAAGTTATGTTGATTACCATACCTTAGCTTGGCATTAGGAACCCTTTTTCCCAAGTGGATTTAATCCCTAACTTGAGGGTGACATGTTGCTGGAAGATTATGAGCAATATAGACTATAAATGGGAGGATCATCTGAGTTTTGTGTGCAGTTGATGAATTTTAATAAAAGATAGGTGTCTTTATGTGCTTGCGTCATTTACGTTGTGATCAATTATCTATTTTTAATATGGGTTAAATTATTGTATGTTATTGCATATAAGTAATTGTTTTTGTTTTGTATTATGCTGCTTGTATATGTAAGTGTTGTGCAGATAGATAATATTTGTAGTCGTGCAAGAGTATGACAATTGTTTTTAGTTTTCTTATAAGTTAACCTTATGATTTGGTTATGAGTCTTCAAGACAAGGTTAGAATGGTTGTACATGCAGAGAATACTCTATGTGCACCATAATTTGGATTTACTTGTATGCATAGGGAAGCAGTTTGTCCAAAGAACGAGAAACAAATTGGTGTGTGACACCAGAAAGGTTGCACACATGGTAATGATATCATGTTCAGTATGGAATACGTGCACAATAGTTCTTTGTGCTCAGAATGCTTGTGTGCCTAGTTGTTTTGAATTGCTTATGTTGTTATAAGTTGTGTGGTACGAATGAACTTGGGGTTGAGTGCATTACCTCAAGTAGTACTCTGCAGATTTGTGTTATGAAGTAGAATCTCTGCACTGAATTTTGGATTAGCATTTCTTAAGAATAGGTTGGGTAAGGTTACATTATGGTATTAGAGAAGTTTGGTAATAATTTTGTTACATTGTGGTATCAAAACGATAGACATTGATATTGTGTGGTGTGGCCCAAATTGGGTGGATGGGGATGTTACATTGTGGTATCAGAGATACGATTTCAACACTGAGCCTACATGGGATGAGTTTCTATTTAAGAAAAAATTTGGACTGATAAGTGGTTCAATTTGGAATTATAGCCTGGCCATGGTGTACCTAAAATAAGAATGCCTAAGTGTGTGCACTAAATTTTGGACATTACGGGATGCAACAGTGAAACTATGTTGTAAACAATGGTGCACAACTGCACACACTAAAGATTGAGGTTGCATGGAGAAAAATTTGTGGCACATGCAAAATACTGACATGTAGTGTATATATTGAAAATGGACATCATGCATTGATACATGTTGAATGTGAGTGTTTGCATGGGATTAAGAAGAAAGGATTTTGAAAAAATTGTGTAGAGTTTTCATGAAGTTATTGCATGAATTCATCTAACAAATATTATTTCCTACACATTTTTCATAATTATCAATGATTAGAGTAGGATAAAATTAGCGCACGGAGTAAAAAAACATAGAATATGCGTAGAGATATTTTATCCATGATGATGAATTCAAAGATCTGTATGTCATTTTGGGTGTTTATTGTACAAAATCCAAGGATGAACACATTAACTTGGTAGAAACCATAAAGGGACTACAAAAAGATGTCCAAACCTATAAAGTTGATAATTAAAGGGTTATGAAAGCAAAGGAGCAACAAGATGACTTCAACACCAATTTGAAGCAAATATTTCACATAATAGAAAAGAAAATGGAAAAGGAGACATAGTCGAGTAGGTCAAGAACTCCTAGGTCACATGATGAGAAAGAAGAGAATAAAGAAGTGTTGATAGACATCATAATCACTCACCAAAGAATTCATTTAGGAAAGCACATGATATCTCAATTCCATCTCCTGTCAGAAAGCATAAGATAAAGATTGGGGTGGATGAGCTATAGGGAGAAATGAATAAGATAAAGCCTTCAACCTTTGACGATGAGCACAAGAAGGATGAAAATGCAGAGACTTAGCTCCCAGGTCTGAGAAAGTACTTCCATCTACATAATTATTTTGTGGAGGCAGAAGGAATAATTTCCATATATCAGATAAAAGGAAGAGCATCAATGTGGTGGGATCAGTTCATGCAAGTGCAACACATTAATGAGAATAAGGTTCCTTGGAGTGAGTTCAAGAGGTATTTTCAAAAGAAATACTTAACTAGGAGATAATATGAGAGGAAAATGAAGGAGCAATTTGAACTCAAGCTTGGGAGTATGACAATAGATAAGTATGAAATAATATTCTTAGATCTGGTGAAATATGTCGCATTCATCAAGGATGAGAAAGTTTAAATTCATAGGTATTTGAGTGGGATGCCATCATTTGTCAGCGAGAAGATGCAATATCACGACCCCAAGACATTGGAGGAAACTGTAAGTCATCCTAAATTTCTTTATCATCATAAAAGGGGAAGAACAACTTTACAAAAGGCTGGGGAAGACAAGATACAAAACAAGGTGGAACAGAGGAAGAAGGGGGCTAAGCCACCATTTCTCATAAATACCATGCGAGGAGAACCAACTCCCAATGATCTCAGAATGATGGAGAAAGTGACAAAAAATGAAGGCAACAATATATTGAATGTTGGGGTTCTGGCAGAGATCATATGCACAGAGATTTTCCTCAAACAGGTGAAAAAGCAAGGACTGCACATAGTGTTCAACAAGTTACGATAGTTGAATACATGAGAATAAATGTACAAAGGATTTATGCATCCATGTATAACAAACAGGATTAGTTTCAGTCACACATGATTGAAGTGAAAGGTAAGATTAATGACTAACCCATTGCTATTATAAGTGAATCAACAACTAGCCATAGTTATCTAGATACTAAGATGGTGGAAAGACTCAAATTTCCAAGAGGCAAGATTGGAAAACCTTGGTTGGTGTAGTTAGCTATAGGAAAAAAACATTAATGAGATGGTTAAGGCATGTTCAATGGAAATGAACGGATTGCACACAAAATGTGATTTGAATATTATACCTTTGGGCTTGTATGATTGCCTCATTGGTATGTATTGGTTCGATTAGTGTCATGTCATTCTAGACTGTTGTATTAAATAATTTACTTTATTGGATGATGAATGAAACTTAAGAGAATATCAAGGCATTCCAAGAGTTGTAACCCTCAGAGAAGTTTCAACTTTGAAATTGAAACAAATTTACATAAAAATATGTCAATTATTTGCAGTGCACATAGAGAAGGAACCTAAGGATAAAGTGCCAAATGTTGAAGACTGCACAGTGCTCGAAGAATTTGAGGATCTATTTAAAGAGATATCAAGGCTTCCACTGAAAATGGATATTGATTTCTCTATAAATATGATGCTTGGAGCATGACATGTATCCAAGACTCCTTATAGGATGGGTACTCCAGAGCTAAAGTTATTACAAATGCAACTTGAAGAGCTTCTGAAGAAGGGGTATATACGCCCAAGTGTGTCACCTTGGGGTGCCCCAATATTTTTCGTGAACAAGAAAGATGGTATGTTGAGATTTTATATTGAATTTAGGCAATTGAAATAAGTAACATAAAATAATAACTATCCTTTTACAAGCATATATGACCTCTTTGATGAGTTGATGAGTGCACACATATTTCCAAAGATTGATCTCAGATCTAGATATTACCAAGTGAGAACTAAATAAGAAGACATCAACAAAACTTCCTTCAGAATGCGGTACAAACATTATGAGTTCATAGTGGTTCCATTTGGGTTGTCAAATGCACCATTTGTCTTCATGCGTTTGATGAATGGAGTTTTCAAAAATTACTTCGATATGTTTGTCATTGTATTTCTGGATGACATACTTATTTAATCAATGTCTGAAAAAGAGGATGAACAACACTTGAATATGGTACTGCAAGTATTGAGTGAGCACCAACTTTATGAAAAGTTGTGGATCCGAAAAATATAAAAGCCATTGAGGAATGGCCGATACCAAGAAATTTTGTAGAGGTGAGGTCCTTTATGGGACTTTCATGTTATTACACAATTTTTATTGAAGACTTCTCAAATATTGCACATCCAATTACATACTTTCAAAAGATGCACTATTTGAATGGACTCTATATTTTGTAAGGAGTTTTTATCACTTGAAGAATTTGTTGACAAGTGCGACAATTTTGAGAATTTTTTATCTAGATGCAGAATTCGTTGTGTGCATGGATGGATGTAATGAAGGACTCAGTGGAGTCCTTAGTCATAATTGTCATGTGATATGATACAAATCAAGAAAGTTAAAAGAGCATGGAAGGATCTATGTTACTCATGACATAGAATTGGCATCCATAGTGCATGCCTTGAATATGTGGCAGGACTATATCATGGGTAAAATATTTGAGCTAAGAACAAACCATGGTGGTCTGAAGTATTTGTTTGGAAAACCAATTTTAAATGATAGAAAAGTAGGTGGTTATAATTCCTCATTGAGAATTACTTTGACATAAAGTATATCAAAGGAAAAGAGAACAAGGTGGTTGATACACTCAGCAAGAGGGTGCATGAGATGCATGCTACAACCATTATCATGTACAAATTGGATTTGTATGATAGAATTTTAGAAGTTTCCAAATCATATCAGCGTTATGTGGACATAAAGGTCACCTTAATGAAAGGTATGTCGCAACAAAATTTTGAAGGTTATGAGCTAAAAGAGGGGGGAATCTTCATGTATAAGAGCAGAGTTTATGTTCCAAATGATCAAGAGTAGAAAAGTTTTTTATTTACAAATATGCATAAATTTCCTTGTGTAGAACACCCAGGATACCAGAAGACATTTGTCGTAGTAAAAAGCAATATTATTTTCCAAGCATGAAAAAGGAGGTTACTAAATTTATTGTTAGATTCCTTGAATGTCAAAAGGTCAAGAATGAGAACAAATATCCAACTGGTTTGCTACAACCTTTTCCCATTCCTAATTCGAAGTGGGAAGTTGTAACCATGGATTTCATTAATAATCTTCTTAGGACTATTAAGTAACATGATTCTATTATGGTAGTGGTGGACAAGATTACTAAACTACCCATTTTATTTCAATGAAGTCAGTGCACAATGAAGCCAACATTGCTAAAATATACATACGAAAATTTGCTAAGCTACCTGGTATACCTAAGACAATTGTGTCTGACAATTATTCCAAGTTCACATAAAACTTTTGGAAAGGGATATTCAAAGGATTTGGGACAAATATTAAATTTAGAAAAACATATCACCTTATGTTATATGGAGAAATGGAGAGGGTAAATCAAGTGATTGAAGATATGTTTAGGATGTATGTGATGGATACACCATCAAAATGGGAAGACTACCTTAACTTGGTAGAGTTTTCATACAACAATGGGTATCGGGCATCTTTAAATATGATCCCATTTGAGGATCTTTATGGAAAAAACTACAACACACGAGTGAGTTGGGACAACCCGATAGACCGCACAGTGGTTGGGTCAAATCTGTTATGGGAAATGGAGGAGAAGATGGTAAAGTTAAGGTATAATTTAAAGGCTTCCCAAGAGAGGAAGAGAAGTTGCACAGATAAAGGAAAAACCCAAACATATTTTAAAGTGGGTGACCATTTGTTCTTAAAAGTGAAATTCAGATGCAATTCCGTGAAGTTGGGAAATTTTTCAAAGTTGGCGACGCACTACTATGGGCCATTTGAAATTATAGAGAGGATTGGTCCCATCACATATATGTTTTCATTTCCTGCATCATTGTGTATTCATAATGTTTTCCATGTATCATTTCTTAAAAATTACGTACATGATGCTAATCATATTATTGACTAGAATGTGATTCAGGTGGAGCTAGAAGGTGATTTTCGAGTGCCATTGGTTTTCATATTGGATTGGAAAAAAAAACAAATCTGGAATCAAACAATGGAGATGGTAAATGTCTAATGGACCTCATACGGTCCTAAGGATTCAACTTGGGAGCATGATGATGTTATGCGGACAGAGTATCTGCATATTTTTGAAGATTTTTGAATTTTTTTATGTACATGTTTATATATTGCACTGAGGACAGTGCATAAATAAGGGGGAGGGAATGTACTGTCCCTAATCCAAACCATTTGTAATTGTACATATATGCTAATGAGTAGTGAGTAACAAATTTTTGTTTTTCATGCACTTGAGCAATGCGCGATATTTGTTATGAAAGAAAGGGTGTGCACATTTCATAGTGATGTGTGCACCTAGGTAAGTCCGCATGGTTGCAAATCAAAGGAAGGGTGTGCAGATTTCACATTGTT
>JZKD02S2355877.1:259038-275011 GCA_000966675.3 Picea glauca | reverse complement strand
AGACAACAGGCCTATTAATTCACAATTTCATACATAAACCTTTCATTGTTGTTCAATACTCAAGGGGACATATTCATATCATCACAATACTTATCTATGCAATTTCATGGACCTACGTCCATATGGATGTCTCATTAAATTGGCTTACTCTTTTTCTTGACATACACATTGTGCTCATCATCCCAGTCAATAGATGAAATTTTTTTAAAGACTCCATCGAGCCTTTCACATGAGCTATCGAGGTCTCCCCTTCCTTGAGGTCACTTTCCATTTAGGCTTAGGCTCAGAAATCCCCTTCTCTACTTTATAGTCCCTTGGGTGATCCATCTTTCCTGCAAAATATTTCTCACACAAGAAAAGTTTCAGAGACTTCGCTGAGTCTTATAGTTGAAGCGTACCCCAATATTTCTCTATCAAAAGCATCCATTCAACCCTTGTTACCACAACACAACATTCTCATGGAGATCATGACTTATCACAAAGTTCTCTTTCCATAACACTGGTCCTTTTTCATGCTTTCTTATTTGACAGTCACTATCTATCCTCCTTGGACAAACCTCTTCATCTCATCTTTGTTCATAAGCATACATAAATTTGTTAAATGTTCTTAGTTTTATTCAAGATTTTTCAAATCTATTACCCATAGATTTCCAATTTCACATTCTCATTTTTAAATTTGTTCCATGCAAGAACCAGATTCCACAAATCTGAGGCCTCTTTCCTTTGGAATTTTGGTTCTTTTGCAACCAACAAGCATTGTTATTCCTTATGGTCTTACAATTCTTCCATACTCAATACCATCCTTCTTGCAATACCTGCTTCATATATCCAAACAATTTTTTATTTCTAATGCATATTACATTTTCATTACACATTTACAATAGCTGACAACCAATTGTTAAATTATGCATACTAGCAATTGCATTTTTTTTTCTATTCAAGGATAGAAAGAACAAAGACTTATCATGCATGCTTTATTTCATCATACCATCTTTTCAAAATGCAATCAAGCTTCTCAAGCAATTTAATCAATGTGCCAAATTGTTTTTTTTTTCCATGGTCACATAATGCAACTTTGCTTTGAATTTAGATTTATTATTTTTCACATTAAACACTTTTCCATGGTGCGTTTGGGACTTAGCCATCCTCTCACCACATGGATTCTTATTTCATATTTATTATTATAATAGGAATGTGTTTTTCTTGCGTTGAGTTGATTATGACTTCAAATATGCGCATATCATATGAAATTAAAATTTTCATATTAATGCATTCAAACATTCTTTCGTTGTTGAAAACCAAGGTGCATGTTAGGATGCAAAATTACAGTGTTTCTATGATAATTTTCGGTATTACTAATATGCACATATCATATGAAATTAAAATTTTCATATGAATGCATTCAAACATTTTTTCATTGTTGGAAATCAAGGTGTATGTTAGGATGCAAAATTACAGTGTTTTTATGAGAATTTTCGGTAATTAAATGAATGGATTATTAGAAGAAATTGCAACATGAAGTTTTTCTTTAAAATCTCTAGTTGCACCTAAATTTGACCCTGTCAAATTTTTTAAACCTTTTTAAAAAATTATACGAACTTCGCTAGCCTATCATATTTTATGCCAATTTAGTAGAAATTCTTAAATCCTTGCATCATTTCAGGTAAGTCTTTCTCTACTTCAAACTTCCATTCTGGTGTGGCGCAATATGTCCATGAGTTGAAATATAGTTTGTGATCTTTTCGTTTTTATTTGGAAACTACCAAATTGGCCTTGTGTTGTCCTTTCTCAAAGCCAAATATTGTAAGATGTCCATGAGTTGAAATATAGTTTGTGGTCTTTTTGTTTTTATTTGAAAACTACCAAATTGACCTTGTGTTGTCCTTTCTCAAAGCCAAATATTGTAATATGTCCATGAGTTGAAATCTAGTTTGTGGTTTTTTTGTTTTTATTTCCAAACTATCAAATTGACTATGTGTTGTCCTTTCTCAAAGCCAAATATTTAAAAAAGTATGTTGTCCTTTCTCAAAGCCAAATATTTAAAACCAAATATTTAAACTTTGTCAAAGTCAAATATTTAAAAAATGTTATCCTTTCTCAAAGCCGAATATTTAAACTTTCCTAAGCCAAATAAATATTTAAAAAAGAGTTTTTAATTATAAAATCATTTTGTAATTACTAATTTATTATAAATAATTTTATATTTAAACTTTCTCAAAGACAAATATTTTAAAAAAAGTTTTTAATTATAAAATAATTTTGTAATTACTAATTTATTATAAATGATTTTATATTTAAACTTTCTCAAAACCAAATATTTAAAAAGTGTTGTCCTTTCTCAAAGTCAAATATTTAAAAAAGAATTTTTAATTATAAAATCATTTTATAATTACTAATTTACTATAAATGATTTTATATTTAAACTTTCTCAAAGTCAAATATTTAAAAAGTGTTGTACTTTGTCAAAGCCAAATATTTTAAAGAAAATTGTATAAAATTATTTTGTAATTACTAATTTATAAATGATGTTGTTAGTTATAAAATCATTTTGTAATTACTAATTTATTATAAATGATTTTATAATTTTATTTTAAAAATTGATAAAGTTTTTTGTCCAAATAAGAACTTTTAGCTATCGAAACCATCCCAAAGTACTCAACTCCAAGTGTCGAGAGCAAGCTCACACATAAACTTGTGTCAAGCCTTTGCACAATGCATCCCAATAATAATCCGTCACTCAGAAATATAAACAATTTTAAACTCATTCTGGTTGCGCATATAGGATTATTTCTACTGCCCGCAAAATGAAAAACATGCACCCAACGCCAAGGAGATCGCCTGGAAATCTAACGCCAAGTTTCAAAGAAATCGCAGGGTCTCATGCAAGGGGGAAATCTCACTATTCAAACCAGAGTGTGATCAACGTGTTTCACATATTGTGCATGGAGGAAGGTTGATACTCAAACCACCATCAAGTGGTATAAAATTCATAAGCCGCCAATCCCATGAGCCCACAGTTTAGTTTATTTTTTTTGGTAGCTTGGCCTATGTAACAATTCACAGGAGAGCTCACAGGTGTCAAAAGAACTTCCAAGTGTCACCATAGCTCCTTGAATGTGCAACAGAGCACTAAGAGGAACTCACAAGCGGAATCACACGTTCGTGAAAAACATCAAAGGGAAAGCAACGAGAGCACCCAAAGAGGCACCCAAACAAAATTTACAGGGAGTCAGATCGTAGATCATTGGTGTGCTTGGCGCAGTGTTTGAACCAGGATCAAATCGTTGGATTATAGTTACCTTTAAGTAAGTGAAATGGAAACAAAATACTAATATATTTTTAGTAGGGTTTTTGTTCTTGCTTATTGGATCTCAATTTATGTATGAGATTTCATCAGGTGTCACCGAGATTCTTCCGTGTTAATGGACTTGCATCCTTTTCATTACGAAGGCAAAAAATAAAGCTCAGATCTGAATAGGTATCATCGATTCTAAAAATCAAGTTTATGAATGAATGGAAATACAAGTGATGGAGGTTGCACGACAGAATTTTCATCTGGAATTCATGAATCGAGGTGAGATCTCCTCCAATCTTTATCCCAGATCTCAAGGAATTAGTTGGGGAAATAATTTACCAAAGGCAAAGTTTCATGCAAACAGTTCCAACAGCTCCAAAATTCCTTCAATTGATTTAAGATTTAGTCTATTTTGAGTTTATGAATAGATTTAAATTCTAATACTGGTAACAACTAGTTTATTGTAATTTCTATAAAGTCTATAATTTTTTCAATGTAAAAGGAATAAACTAAGTGGTTCGAGTGGTCAGATTTAGTTAAGTCTAGGTGAAGGCTAAGTTATTGTATAGAATCTACAACACTTTGTTCTCAAAGATCAATCATATTGTTAGTTTGATTTTTCTTCCGTTGTGTTTCTCTTTTATTTCTTCTTATTTGATTGTAGAGACAAGTTTTTTCACCACATATTTTGTCATGCAAGTTCGGATATTTTGTAGGTTGGGTAAGGTTACATTCTGGTGTTATATCAATTTGGTAATGGGGATGTTACATTGTGGTATCAGAGAGGCAAAGGTTGAGATTATGGGGCGTGGCCTAACTTGGGTGGTTGGGGACGTTACACTAGGGTTTCTCTCGCCCTCCACTACTCAGTTCTTTGGTTGTGGGGATCTTCCGCTCCCCCTCTCTTCTCCAATTTGTTCCAAGAGAACTTGGGTTTTCCATGACCTCATGTCTCTTCCATCTTTCCTTCTCAACACACTCTTGGTTATGGTTTGCTTGTGCACCCTCCGTTTTGGGCTCTAGAGAGTGTTCTTTAGGTTTGTATCTAGAGCCAAGGTTTTGGATCCATGGTTTTCCCATCTAGATCTAGCTCTCAATCTAGATCCATTCTATATATAGATTCAAATCCATAGGATATTGTTCTAGGGTTTTATCCAAATGGTGCGCTTCAAACATTTCCCTCCCTCTTGGGGGCCAACACCCTTTCTCTTCCATTTTTTGTCCACTCTCCATTGTCATTTTTAAGTTTCTTTAGTATATGAATATGATGCCTCCTCATACAGACCCCTCCCCCAAGGATTCTACATCTATGAAATCTTCTCCCATTCAAGATCTATCTCTTTCTATGAATGAAATCATGTGGCTCTAGTGTATATCCCCAACCTCTCTGTAGTTCAATACTCATTTCCAATTTCCTAATTTTTTAGGGAATATGAATGGTGAGGTCGTTGATTCCTGGGTACACAGTCTATCCACTTATTTCAAGACCCTCCTATGAATGAATAAAGAAGAGAAGATACAAATCGTCAGTTTACAATTGGAAGCGAATGTTCAAGGTTAGTGGGAAGCCCAAATAGATGCCTCCTCTCCGGTGGTGGACGTGAGAGATCATACACAGACCACCCCTCCACCTATTGGTTCTTGGGATTCCTTTTTTCAAGTGATGTGGAATCACTTCTTTTCCATACGGTATCGTTATAATATTCTAGCTCGTTGGTTGCAACTACGCCAACTCTCAGGCTAGTCAGTCCAAAGATACATTGAGGTTTTTAATAAGCTCTGCATATAGCTGCAGATTGAACATCTAGAAGAGGTACTCATTGTTAAATTTAATCCTGGTATTTTATTATTTTTATGTAGATAGTTTTATTTATTTGAAATATCTTCCTTAGATAAGGAATTTCATCAGGCATTGGCTATCGAACGAAAGCTACCTCCTCAGCTACCATCTACTCTATCCAAAGTTGTCCCTTCATCAACTCCTTCTTCTTGTTCGTTTCCTACCTCACCCAAGCCTATAAAATGGTGTTCTTATCACAAATCCCAGTTTCAGTCCTCATTTGAATGCCATGTTCTTAGTAATCATAATTTTGTCAAGGCTCTATTCATTAATTCTCTTGAGTTCTCACAAAGGATAATGCCCCCCCCCCAATTTGATCACCTTGGAGAATCTTATGGAAATAGAACCCTCTTTTTTTCTCATGGCCATTGATCCCAAGACTTCTTCACCAACACCTTTTTTTACTCAAAATTTATAGATGAAGCAATCCATGGCCATGCTCATCATCAACAATGGTAGCCAAAATAATTTTGTTGCTCATGATTTGGTGCAGCGGTTGGTGCTTCTTACTGCCCGTCAGTTTACACCCTACCAATTGGTTTGGGTTCATAAGGATGGTCCATATGCGATGGTAACCCAACATTGTTCCTTTAATTTTTCCATCAACCCTTTCCATGATAATTTCTTTGTGATGTGTTCCTTCATATTGTGCATATGTTCTTCTAGGTATTCCCAATAAAGAACTACATCACACTATATACCATGTGTCAAATCATCAATATCATCTTCAGAAAGATGGAATTACCTATGTCCTCACCTCATCCTCTATGAAAGGCCCTACATTTATTTCTAGCCAGCCTATTGTTCATGAAATCAGTCTCAACAAATCCATTTCCCTATGTCTGGTTCACCCTCTTAAACTAGATATCTCCTCTCATTATATTCATTAAGATCTAGTCGCTTTACTCACATCCTTTCAAGATTTATTTGTTGCACCCACCATAATACCCCCTATTTATTTAATTTAACATTCCACTGATATTATTCATCACTTCTTTGAGTTAGCACGCCCTCTTCATCATCTCTCCAACCAAAATCAGTTTGTGTTGTATCCTTTGGAAAAAAAAAATTTCCAGGCTCTCAAAATTTCCCCTTGTTCTACTCTTCTACTTTGTTTAACTAATCTTCACTCTCCCTTGATATTTAGAGGGGAACCTCTCGGTATTCTATTAACATTGTTATTAAACAAGCAGGACACCCTATTTCATACCATTTATATGTAACACACCCGACCCCCTAAGTTCCTTTTATGGTATGGGGCAATAAAATTTTGCTTCCCCTAACTATCTCAGATTCCCTTTCTGGAAGCACCATCGTATTTTTCTCATCAAGCGCCTTCCAATGACTATAATGTTTCTTAGGACTCGGCTCTGGATGGAAATTTATGATTCTCCAAAGTTCTTGGCCTTCATTGGCCAAGTTCCACCTTACTCCCATGTGGCATCCATGTGGTTGCCTAGTCCTTGTGGCATACAACATGGCGCTGTCATGGTTCTGACGTGACGCCTACCATATGGATAATTGACCCATGTTTTCGACCCCATGAAATCTCTTGTCATCTTCTTCGGGAGTTTTATTCCCATGGTTGTTAGTACCTGAACAAAAGTTTTGATAATGATCCATTAATTGGACCCCTCCTAGATCCGACGATCCTTGAGACAGGCAACCAAAAACCCTAATTGAGCTAATGATTATAACTTACATGGGAGTTAAAATGCATCCCTTATAGTGTTCCTTGATCTGACATTCCTTCAGCCGATAATTCAACGAATCTAGTTGAGTCGAAGATTCTAACATGCGATAGTTATCGCTCACCCCTTTTCAATTCTATAACAAATGGGTAGGACCCACAACATATCAACAATTCATATTGAATATACACCCTACATTGACCAATGATCGTGATTCTCTTATATTGTTTTCATCATCGGAGTTCCTAAACAATGCCTAATAGGTATAACCCTTAATCCTCGATGACGACTCATTTGGATCAACAATTCATATCTCTTTTTTTCTACCACCAACTTCTTCCCAACAAGGTCATGGTGATCAATGGTGGATATTAACTCTGACCCAAATCAATGGTCATCATTATCTTCTGAGGTCTTATCGTGGTTGGTGTTTTCTTTGTCATTTTTGCCATTCTCCATGGAATGTGACCTTATAAACCTCTTAAGCTCCGATGACATTGCCTCTGGATTTGATGGTCCAGGTCTCATTGGGGTCACTCACGATTGATCGGTACTGGTCATTAGTCTTGATGCCCTTTCCTCGTCGACACTTGTTTCTTATAAATATCTCCAGGCCTTCGTATGCTATCCATAAATTTATGGTTGAGACCTATCAACCTGTTGATCCAACGACCAAAATCTAATAAAATGTCTTAACGGCCTTTTGCTCGATGGGGCCTACTTTTGTGTTGACCACCAATCGCATAGTGAAACATGTCACTGCTTGGACATGTAGGCTACCATTCTAGAACCCACATGTCATCATGATTCCATTCTCCTCTCTCCTCTCTAAGACAAGTCTCACATCTATCATTAGTGAATATCACTCTTTCCTAATGATTAATCAACCACTCTCATCGTATCATTGAATTCTTTATCATAATCGGCATTGTAGGAAAACAAATGACCTTGATAACCTTTCAAACTCCGATGAACGATTGAGGTCTTTCCACATCCATATTTGATGGTCTAGATCACTTCCTATGCTATGGAGGTTTCCAGGCCCTCTGATACCACTTATATCTCATCAACAATTGCATTTACAACACATGTCATCCCTACGAATGCATTGGCTGCAATACTAGCATGTCATGTCACTCATCACATCATTGCCTCTTTCTATTACCTATAAGGGTTTTTTGGATATCTACGATGGATATTAACTCTATCCTACTTCCAATCAATGAATCTCGTTGCCTCTGATCATTGAGACAATTTTATGAAGCCACTAGGAAAATTTGTTTTTGATTTTGAGAGACAACACTTGGGCATTATCAATGTTGATGTTTATAAATTTTGAGTTTAAGAGGGAGTGTTAATTATATATGTAACCTCAACAATATGTGACTGTACACTGCCAACTGTCCTGGCCAACTGTACGTTTTTTTCTTGATTTTCTTGATTTTTTTAAGCTTATTTAGTTGGGCTCTTTTCCCTTAATGAATTGCGCTCTGCTCATTTATATTTTCTATTTTCATCTTCTCTGTATTATCTTCTCTGCTTCTCATTTTGTTAATCTTTTCATTCATAACTACAATCTCCTAAAATTATTTCTAAATAGATTTCTCTTGAAATATTATCCTTTGATTATGTTTTTTATATGATTTTTTTATGCTCTTCCAACATAAGTTGCCTATAGCTTTATCCTCCCATGCCTCTTAGATTCCAAGATTAGCAGGTTCAACAACTATGTATTAAAATTAATAATATGAATCATAATAATATGATTGATCTACCAATGATTTTGAACTAAGTTTTTTTAAGAAACCCTATTGCACTCAAATCCACGTAAAACAAACAAACTTCTTGATTTGAAAGGAAACACTGTAGAGTGTTAATAGTCAAACATATTTAGGTTTCTAAAATTTTGATCCTTAATATAACTTGGTGATTTATTCAATTTGAAGAATGTTGCAACCTTTACTTATACACAAATGAAGAAACATTACATGAGACTATCCCATGACAACATAAAGTAGTGAGAGTTTAACTTACAACTAGTATGTTATCTCTTGAAGCCTTGAAAGAGTCGAGAAGCTGGGATTTCTCATGATTAGAAGAAGTCGTGTAGTCTCTCATGAGAATGAAGGTGGAATGGTCTAGAGAAAGGATGACTTTGGATACATGGAGACCAATGTAGCATGTTGCTCCAATTATCATAATCATGTTGTATCTTTCCATGTTTTCCCTAGAATTCAAATGTATATTAGAATCTTGTTGTTGTTTTCCCTGTTCGCCCTAAAATTCAACTATATTTATCTTTGCAAAAATATTTGTTTGGGAGTGGGTTAGGAACACTAAGTCTATGCCTCCTAATTTACAGTAGGTTCCATCCTCAAAATAGGTGGAATTTCTTGTTATTTTTATAAGTAAACAAGAAATATTCCAAACATGATTAGAAATAGACTCAAGAGACTCATGTAAAGGATATGATTTTATTACAATAAAGTCCATCATTCAATAAGTTTCATAATAGTAGAAAATTTTCCAATATGAGAGGTACTGATGCGGTTATAAGATGGTTATAATATGTATCGGGAGTTGTTAGGAGATAACATTAAAATCAAGGTACAAGGTTGAGAGGAATTTTATCAAGTATTTCAAGAGGGTCATCGAGAAGCCCGTCATTCACGTTGGTGTTCTTCTTCATTCAAGCATTAGGTAGTGGGATTTAAAATTCTTAAAGTGGTTTGAAGATAGTTGACTATGATATTCATGATAGGCTCCAAATTCATTCAACAAAGAGGATTGGTTCATCTTAGCATGATGACCCCCCTCTTTAGGATACCTCATTGTTTCCTCTAGTGGTATCATGGCTAATACTTCGAGGCTTCACCCCCAAAGTCAGTTGTTGTAATTTTCAATTGAACATTAATACATTTACATTGTTTTCATGCCATATCATGGAACTCATTAACTATAATTAATTACACATAACCAGAGGTTTAGAGGGGGGTTATTATAATCCCTCCTTCAAAGGAACATCATCCTCGGTGTTCTTCTTAGATAACTCTTTCCATGCCTTTATATTTCAATGTTTCAACAATGTAGATCCTCTTATTGGTTTGGTCCTTTCTAGACCCTTGGAATTTAGCACATTCCCACAACAATTTCAGACAACAGGCCTATTAATTCACAATTTCATACGTAAACCTTTCATTGTTGTTCAAAACTCAAGGGGAAATATTCATATCAACAAAATAATTATCTGTGAAATTTCATGGACCTACATCCATATGGCTGTATCATTAAATTGGCTCACTATTTTTTCTTGAGATACCCATTGTGCTCATGATCCCAGTCAACAGATGGAATTTTTTTAAAGACTCCACTGAGCCTTTCACATGAGCTATCATGGTCTCCCCTTCCTTGAGGTCACTTTCCTTTCAAGCTTAGGTTCAATAATCTCCTTCTCTACTATATAGTCCCTCCGGTGATCCAACTTTCTTGCACAATTTTTCTCACATAAGAAAAGTTTCAGAGACTTCGTTGAGTCTTATAGTTTAAGCGTCCCCCAATATTTCTCTGTCTAAAGCGTCCCTTCGGCCCATGTTACCACAACACAACATTCTCATGGATATCATGACTTATCACAAAGTTATCTCTCCATAACAATGGTCCTTTTTCATGCTTTCTTGTTTGACACTCACCATCTTTCCTCCTTGGAAAGACCTCTTCATCTCATCTGTGTTCATAATCATACATAAATTTGTGAAATTTTATCAATTTTCTTCAAGATTTTTCAAATCTATTACCCATAGATTTCCAATTTCACATTCTCATTTTAAATTTGTTCCATGTAAGAACGAGATTCCACAAGTCTGAGACCTCTTTCCTTGGGAATTTTGGCTCTTTTTCAACCAACATGCATTGTTCTTCCTTATGGGCTTACATTTATTCCATACTCAAGACCATCTTTCTTGCAATACCTTCTTCATATATCCAAACAATTTGTTATTTCTCATGCATATTACATTTTCAATGCACATTTACAATGGCTCACAACCAATTGTTAAATTATGCATACTAACAATTGCATTATTTTTTTTCTATTCAAGGATATACAAAACAAAGACTTATCATGTATGCATTATTTCATCATACAATATTTTCAAACTACAAGCAAGCTTCTCATGCGATTTAATCAATTTGCTAAATTGTTTTTCTTTCCATGCTCACATTCACATAATGCAACTTTGCTTTGATTTCATATTTATTACTTTTCACATTAAGCACTTTTACATGGTGCATTGGGACTCACCCAACCTCTCACCACATGGATTCTTATTTTATATTTATTATTACAATAGGAATGTGTTTTTCTTGCGTTGAGATGATTATGACTTCAAATATGCGCAAGTCTTATGAAATTAAAATTTTCATAATACTTCCATTATCATCCTTATAAATTTCCACATATATTTGGTGACTCTTTATTGTTTCTACCAAATTCATGTTCTCCTCCTTACCTTCTCTATCCCCATTGGATTATGTCATTACATTACCCATGCTAACATACAACCCCCTAACTTCATCCTCATGGATGTAAGTCCTTTGTGCCTCTTCCATGCCTCTAGTGTCTTTTTTGATCTTGTTCTAATATATTTTATCTAAATTTATCTCTGCAAAATGTGCATGCAATAAGATTTGTTAGACTATAATGATTTAACAAATCTATCAATTTATGCACCATTTTTCCCTTTCTAAATACACTAGAATTTGTTTTTTCTGATTTCTTGTGAATTTCACTATCCAATTTACATTTATGGATGAATATATATAATATTGTGTCTAATACCTTTCCAATGACTACTTTATTTCTCAATTATGAGTCTTGAGCAGAAAGTTATGACCATTTGATTATTACACATTTAGTCCTTTTGCACACCCTTTATCCAGATGCAATTTATTTTATATATGCCCATGCTTATTTGCAACCGCTCCTTATAATTTTAGAGAGGATATAAATTGGGTTCCTTCATTACCCTATCTTGGAAAAACTGACCAAGTTTCACCTTCATCCAAGCTCCGGGATACTAGTTACAACTTGCTAAAGTTTTGGTTGATTTACCTCTTTTAATATTGAATACTGTAGCTTTCTTATTCCTCCTCATGTGCAGTTTTATCTATGCAGATTATGAATTTAAGCCCATGGATGTATTCTATGGCTCAATATATTTCTGTAGACTACTCTCATGCCCCAATCCATTCTCTGAGAAGTGAATTATGGCCTCCATAGCGAACTAGTACCCAAAAATTGCCTTGCATTGGTTGGCCTATAACTTCCTCATACACGCTCCGTTTCACGAATAATTTATCTTGTTAGAAATCTCTCTTCGAGGTTATCATTTTAGAAGCATAAACTCCATATTCAAGAAGTACACATAGTTTCATAAAAATTAGAGTTCTAAAAATGCTATCTAGGCCTCTGAAAATGGGTTGCAAGCTAAGGACCTAGAAAATATCCGTTTTTCTGAGTAATTTTCACTATTTTCTATCATTTTTAGTTGATTTATGTTGACTGGGATGATGACATGGAATTTTGTGTCCACCTAGCACCTCAAGGTGGTGGAATGTCATCCACCTTGTCCACCTAGCCTTGCCTCATCAGCCTGCACCACCTTCCCTTAATTCCTTTTCCCTTTCCCTTACCCATGTGGGCGTGCACATTCTTTGCTTTTGGGCCCCATAGTCCTGCTGCCATGTGCAAATTATTCATTTGCCAATGGGATGGATGGCCCCCATCCCATTCTAGCTCTCCACGCATGCAGGAACTTGCATGTCATTTAGATTTGACAGAGGAGGATAAGAGGGGGTCGACGATGATAAATGATCACCATTGCATTTCATTGGAACCCTCCTGAGTTGTCGACCGTTAACATGGGGGGGGTACGAAATGGAAACCCGTTGATTTTTTAGTTTGTGACATGGTGACTTCTCATGGATTTCGCCCCCCCTCGCTGGTGTTTTTTAAAACCACCATGGGACATCCCCGAAATCAGGGTTTCGTGGGCCGTGAAACATGATTCTATGGGTCAGGTACACACCACACCACTGTCGTTCCATATTACTTGTCACCTATGACCATCGTGTACTTTCCACCATGGCATTACATGAAACCACTCTACCGCATCATCTGACATGTGGCCTCCAGGTCATGATGAAGTCACTATATGAAAAAATTCCCAATTTTGCCAAAAATTGCAAATTTTTTAAAATACTCAAAAATGAAAAATTTTGTAATTCTTCCTCAACCACCATTTCCACTATGAAAATTAACTTATAAAAACAAATTTCAGTCCTATAAGATTCCATTTGACCTCTTCTTTTGAAATTTGACTCCACGTCCAATTCCCCATGAATTCCACTATGGAATTGGGGCTTTTGCGCAATTTCTCCCAATTTCACCATGGGCACTCTGAAAATTCCCAATTCAACTAATTACATTCCCAATAAGAACCAAATTACCTATGCAACTAGAAATTGTCTTCTTGTGCCATTGATTGACAATTCTGGACATGGATTTTCTTCAATTTCTTTATGAAATTAGGGATATTTACCAATTCTTCCATGAATTCCTCTGTAAATTTGAAATTCAGCCAACTAAAGGCCCAAATTTTCTCAAGCTACAATTACAATTTGTGGAGTTTTAATCTATGGGCTCGATTCATTGATAATTTGGGTGAAATTCTGAAATTTTCCTGAGGGACATTTTGTCAAATAGATTGTACACACACTTTGGAATTTAAATTTCTTCAATTTTATCTTCAACACCCTATGATCTAGCCCATGCAATCTCAATTTCAAAACTAGAGATTTCATACTACATTGTAACATCCCCAATTCCCAAGCTGGGCCATTGCACACAAAATTCCAACTCTTGTACCATTAAATTTACAATATGTCATGCATATGATTACACTTATGCAGTCCTATGAAATCCTGATAGTATATAAACTTAAGCATAATTAACAAAGTAAAACTCCATTAAAACCATAACAAGAATAACATAATTAAACATAATAGACACTTATCGTTTGTAAATAATTCACCAATTGCATGCATACCTGAGACCTTCCTCCCATACATAGACTCTACTACTCATAAACTCTCAACAACAACTCAACCCTGAGATGGGGTTGAAAATCCATTAGTGCCAAGGCTCTTGATCTTGTCTTAAGGTATAATAAACAACATAAATGATCATACTAAGGTGCCAACTCCAACAACTATCCTACAACCTCTCATTCCCCACAACATGTCCCACCCTAGGAAGTGTACCCCTTCTCTTCTCAACAATTCTTCAGTTGTCCCACTTCCCTTATGGGGCTTCAAATATAGGTAGACCATGAAGTATTAGAGCCTTGTAGCTATAGCTTGACACACATGGAAACAATTCCCAACATTTCTCTCACATACAGAGAATTCTCATGGGCCTGACAACCCGCTTATTCAAAATGTAAAGAGGCCTGACAACCTACTTCTTCAACTCAAATTACCTAGGTTTACTGGTTACAAATGAATCCAAGGCTTATGGAGAATAGTGATGGATGAAATATGGAAGAGTGTATGTATTTCAAGAGTGATGGTAAGAATGGTTTGAATTATGGGAATTACACTAATTTCCCACTTTATATTTGCATGACATTCCCAATTTGACACTTTTAATGTTGGGAACTACCTTGTCCCCATTTTCCCCCACTTGGTGATACGTTCTGCATCATTAGTAACATAGGATAAAAATATCATATAGTTAGACTTTATGAAATATTAATATAATATTCCCTTGGGATTAATCCCCCTCAGCTTAGCCCCTCTCCCTAGACTCTTATCCCCCCTTAAACTTCTTATGGATTTCAAGCCCCCCATACTCTTTTGTGTGGTTGGTCTACAATAGTGATGCTTTTTTAATAATAATATGAGTGTGATTACATATTACAATTTTAGGCTCGCTGGCATTTTAACATCTAGACTCCTCAGCCTAAGAATTACACAGGCACTTTGGCCTCAAAACATATATACAAAGGCACTCTAGCCCAAAATATCCTCACCCATCATCATGTATGTACATTTACAATTAGGGTTCATCCTAGGGGTATTACACACATTTCTACACTCTATGGTTGTGCTCATGTTATGAAATCTCTTCTAAAGGTGGGAGCTGAGCCAAATGTGTGTGGAACCAAAGCAAGGAATCCATTGTTGGTGGCTTGCAAGTGATGAAAAGTAGCATGCGTATCACATTTTCTTCTATCTAGATCAAATGTGATGGAATTTGTAGAATCTAATGGAATAAATTGTCTACGTTGCGTTACGAGAGGAGGTCAATATGAATTCATTGAAAGAATCATAGGTGATTCATAGACAAGACCAGTTTCTGAGTCTTTTGGATTTTTATTCTTTGTTAATGTAAGATATTCTATTAGAACAACCCATCTTCATACGCTTTCCTAAGATAGAGAGGTTGGTATCTGTTGTTTGATTTTGGATAACGGGGAATTTGTCTCAACAACCACTTCCACATTTGGTTTTGGGCCAAAGCATTGAAGAAAAACTCTTCATAGCCCAACTAAGGGAGGATTCATAGAAGTAATCCATGAGTTTCTCCCACGGGGATCTGACCGCAAGCAGAGGGACCCTATGGTGTATACTTCATATCGATTAGTAGTGAATTAAAACAACATGGTATGTGCAACCATATTCAAGCACAACTCTTCATAGCCCAACCAAGACAAAGCATTGAATCACAACTCTTCATAACCCAACCAAGCCAAAGCATTGAATCACAACTCTTCATAGCCCAACCAAGGGAGGATTCATAGAAGTAATCCATGAGTTGCTCGCATGGGGAGCTGATCGCAAGCAGAGAGACCCTATGGTGTATACTTCATATCAATTAGTAGTGAATTAAAACAACATGATATGTGCAACCATATTGAAACTTGATGTAGTAGAAACAATCTCCTTCGAAATTCATTATCAATTTAGAACCCCAAACCAAATAGATATTGTAATATACTCTTGTTGTGGATAATCAAGAGAAATAGCAATAAAAAAGTTGAAACAATGTTTAACAAAGTTAGTAAGTGAATATAATATCTCAAATTA
>JZKD02S2355877.1:221067-251246 GCA_000966675.3 Picea glauca | reverse complement strand
GGTTTGCCCACTATGTTGCTGCACGTCGGAGAATATCCACCATATACTGGTTCATTGTTCCTTTACACAATCCGTCTGGACCCGTGTGCTAGCTCAACTCTCACTGTCCTTTTCTTGGGTCGGAAGTACCTTCTCTCAC
Source organism: Picea glauca (assembly GCA_000966675.3). NCBI lineage: Eukaryota > Viridiplantae > Streptophyta > Pinopsida > Pinales > Pinaceae > Picea > Picea glauca. Next base: position 251,107 of record JZKD02S2355877.1, on the reverse strand, counting down.
AGCTACTCTAGGTGGCTGGATATTCCATCTGCGCCTAAATCCTTACCTGCAATCATAAGTTGGAAGATCTGGTCTGTAAGAAACCGTGCTATTTTTGACTCCAGCCCGCCCCATTCACACGCAGCTTCGCATAAAGTTTTGGCCAATTTTCACCGGAAACAGAGACAGTTAAAGATTTCTTCTCCCAAGTTCTGTGATATCAATTTGTTGAGTGATTACACGGTGGTTTTTTTCGATGGTGCAGCGTTGTCCGGTGGAGGCTGTTGTGGGGCTGGGGGTATTTTAAAATCCCACCCATCTAGGACTACCATGTGGTTTTTAAATTGTGGAGAAGGCTCAAACAACAAGGCTGAGCTCATGGGCCTATGGGCCTCTCTCTTTCTCGCCTCTTGCTGGTCTCTTAGACATATCCACGTCCTTGGTGATTCGTGATTAATCATCGACTGGATATCCCAAAAATCCAAGCTCCAATCAGTACATAACAATTGCTGGATGGATAAAACGATGGCTCTGCTTAGATCCTTCTCCGATGTCAAATTCAACCATATTTCCAGATCCTTCAATGGAGAGGCGGATGCCCTCTCAAAGAGGGCATTGAGCGAGGTGGTTGGTAGGTTATTGGTATTTCATAAGGATAGAGGCACAGTGAGCCCTATATCTACTATTAATGTATTTGAATGAATCAGGAGGGATTATTTAACTTTTGTCTTCGGTGGTTGACTAGATTGGGCCACTTTGACTATAGTATTTTCTGCTGTTTATGTTTATCCCATTGGGGTGTTCGATTTTGATGGAGATCCTATCTGTGAGGGTGCTGTCACAGTTGGTACAGCTGGCAGATTGATATTCTAAAAGAATTTATACATTATATAAATTTGAGCAATTTTCTTGTGGAAAAAGGTCCAACCATTACTAGGGTCGACTCAACGAGAAGTCTAACGAATGGATGGTTCAAATAAATCAGAAACTGTCGCCGCACTGCTGCCACTCTTCTCCCACATAAACTGCCAGCGCATCGCTGCCGCTCTTCTTCCACGTAAAATGCCACACAACCCTTCTTAACGAACCAGATCGATAGTAAAAAATTCCAATAATTTGAGATTGACTGTAAAAGAATATCCGCGTAGTAAATAAATGACATAGTAAAAATCACCGGCGCAGGAAAATCCCTATGCTTAGTAGATAGTAGACGCAGTAAAAAACCTAGGTGCTTTAAATAATCATAATAATATGATTAGTCATTATGAAGATAATTTTACTAAAAGAATTGACATGGATGAAAGATAATCCATAAAATTCTAACTTTCAAAATTGGTGTGGCTTGTCAGATATTTTCCCATCTTGTGATTCACCATTACAAGTTTTTTTGGTAAGATGCCTCGTACTGTAAAAAATCGGTGTGGCTTGTCAGATATTTTCCCCATCTTTTGCCTGTACGCTGATCTAAGTGATGTAATCTGTATTATTTTGATGCCTACTCATCCTTGAAGACTTTGAAGGATTGCACATATTGTTATTCTTTGCATAATTTTCAAGTAAATTCCATAATTTGTCTTTTTTTAATTTTTCTAAAACGTCAGGAAACGTCCGGCAGCTAGAAATTCTAAATTTATAAAAACAGTTTACAGAATATGCATCGAATCTATTATGCTGCTTGCTTGAATGGTGAAACTCTTCTAACAATTGAACTTCCTACACCAAGGGTTGTTTGGAAACTCCATAATACGCCCGTAGTTCTACTAACCCCAATGAGAAATTTTGTTAAGATATAAGACCATGTATTGTTTAAACAAACTAATGGCATTACTCTAATTTCAGTTTTCCAACGATATGCAGTTTATACGAATCTGAAAAACAATGTGGAACTAGTGGGTTCGATAGAAAGAAAAGATCATTTGGTATTAATTCTGAAGCCCCTTCAGCTGCTCGCATTTGGAACCAGGCAAGGGTTTTCTTTCATAATGGCGCAAAATATGATGTGGTTTATTGGACCTTAGTGATTAGTTGAAAGTGCCCGGCGGCGCAATAAATTCAGTTTCTTCTTCTCTTCCTGTAGCGTAAAATGTCAAAAAAAAATCTTCATGAGATTCCATAGGCGTTGATATTCAAATGGTGATGTCTTTTACATCTTTATTATGAAATCATCTGAATTGAAATGTATGAAATCCTTCGCATCTCAACTTGAAATTAATCTATTCAACTGAAAAGTACTAATGATGTATCAAATCCTTTACATTTCAATTAGAAATTCATTTGTTCTAAATCTATGAATCACCCAAGAGGGCCAACAAGTCCTCGGACGGTTGACGAAAGATGAAAAGCAGATTGAATCATAATAATATAGAGATAGTGAATGATCACCCAAGAGGGCCAACAAGTCCTCCGATGGTTGACGAAAGATGAAAAGTAGATTGAATCATAATAATATAGAGATAGTAATGTAGATTTTGAAAAAAAACTTGAAATTCATATGTTCAACTGAATTGTACGAATGATCATCCAAGAGGGCCAACAATTCCTTCAACGATTGATGAAAGAAGAACAACATATTCAAGTGTAATAAAATAGAGATGATAATATAGATTTTGAAACAAAATTTGATTTCATATCGTTTTTTATATAATTGATTCATTTCTATTTTGAATTCATCTAAATTGAAATTAACTTCTAATTGGCCATCTGCTATTCCCTATTTTCCGAGAGTCGGAATGTTGAAAACAAATAATCTCTTTATGAGAAGGAAGAGAAACAAATTTCATATTGAAGATTGATATACTTGTTTATTCTAGTCCTTTACATATCAATTTTGAATTTACCTGAACTAAAATGAAATAGTATGTACAAATGTGCATTGAGAGGCCTACAATTTTTTTGTTGATCAACGGGTTGCCTAGAGAGAATTGGACTTCACATTAGGATGGTATGGAATGCATGCAATGTCAAACGATGGGTAGTTTGACGATAATTCTCATGGTGCATATGTCAATTCGAATTCTGGATAGTTGTATTTCCTTATGCTAATCCATTCGTCCTCCTATTTTTACTCTTCTATCCACTCCCATTACTAACTTCATACCGACACCACTTATTCAAATTCAAATATAGACACCACTTATTCAAATTCAAACGAAAATGTATCCAAATCTATCCATTCTGTAAATAAGATGAAAAAATATTATATATATATATGGATGCAAACACATCAATATTAACAACTTGTAAAATTTGTTTGAATAAATATGGGCATGAAGGATAACGTAATGTTAACAACTTATAAAATTTGTTTGAATAAATATGGGCATGAAGGATAACGTGTCTAGGATTTGTAGCCATTTTTAGTTTTCCACGTTTCTTGTTTGTATTACCAATCTAATTTTTGTTTCTTCTCATTTTCTAGTTAATCTAACTTTTGCTTTTCCTCATTTTCTTATTCTTGCATCAACAACAAATATTAGTCCATTCAAGAACATAAAAAATTGTCATAGTTACTGGATTCTACTTAAGACACCCAGACCTGCATCTGTTTCTTCACGAAATCTGAAGATCTCATATATGTATCAGATTCTTAGGATTTTTGTGTATTTTTAGATTGGATCCATTTATGGTATAAGTGGATTCAGATCCCAATAGCTACATGTTTTGCACAATTTTTACCATCATTTCTTTGAACATATTTACATAAAATTATTTTCTAAGTTATTCAAAATTTGAGTAATTTGTTCGTAAATGCCTTAGTTGAGGACTTTAGAATCACAATTAGATTAGTTTTGTAATTTAGAGTGAGAATTAGATTAGATTAGAGTGAGCATTAGATTAGTTCAAAGTAATGTCAGTGTTTCAAAGGGTGTGCTTGCAATTTTTGTTCAAATCGATGCCAATGCACTTAATTATATGTTATAACATTTATAAAAAAAAACTGTATTATTCATATTTCAAGTTGAATATTTATATTTATATTTGAAGAGTGAATATTTTTAAATTTCAATAATGTCTACTTCCACCCATAAGTAGGAAAAGGGCTGGTCTCCCCTCCATTCTTTTAATAGTGCAAAGATATCCAAAATCTTATGAAGTGTAAGTTTGAGTCTGATTAGATTCACAATATATACATATTCCAAGAGTGTGGTTATCCACTTACCTAGACAATGAATTGGCTCTGTTATTGAATGATTAATTTTGTATATATACAAACCATGATCGTGGATGCGAAACACAATCATACAAACATGTATTGAACTAAACACAATAAATCAACCAAGCAATGGTGTTCTTTCTTTATCTTCTCTATAAAAATTATCTCTGTATTTTCTTTTTGTTTCTCCAACTAGATAGTTTTGTTTAGGCTTGTTTTTGCGAAAAATGATGACAGTATTGAAGAGATGTGTGGAAAAAGGCCTTGAGGAGTTGACGAGCCCCCATGTTCAGGGGGTGTTTTTTCTTCTCACTTCTTTTTTTTAATCTATTATTTTGTATATCTCTTTTCATAGTCAGTGATTCTTGAATTTTCATAGTCAGTGATTCTTGAAGGGCACAGACCGTTCAGAGTTGTAGATGACATACATCTTGGATAACGTAACTGTAATTTTTTAAATCTTCTTAAATTACTATTTTGATGCTTTGTTATCTAAGAATGCCATTTGTTTCATTGTTTTATAATTGAAACCTTAATATCTGCACGGACATTACCACATGTGGCTTGTTTATTATGCCATGGTGGGCTTAAAAAAATTTGAGAGTGAAAATTGAGTGGTATACATATTCTCAAAGAATATGAGGACGCTAAGTTCAAGTTTGAAAGGCTATACAACGTGCTTAGAATGATCTACATGGACATTGAGTGTGATAATGGATAATGGCCATGTCCTTTCTTTTTTTTCCTTCTCTCTCATACTACTTCCCTATGTTTTGCAATTTTTATTTTTATTGATATTAAAAAAATATTATATTTATTGTAATATTTATTATATTATATAGTTATGAATTATAATTTTTTTTAATATATATATATAATTTGATAAATCTTAAAAAAATAAATATTAACATAATTTATAACATAAGAATAATTATGACACACAATGAGTAGAATATTTATTCTAAAATTTTTTCAAAAAAAAATCTATTTAACTACGAGTTATAATTCTATCCATAACATTGTTTAATTTCACTATACAACATTTAGATAAAAACATCCAAAACCATATTTCATTGACTTGAATTAGATTGCAATGATAATTTTTTAACTAGAATTAGTTTAAAATATGACAAAACCATTTTGTAGAATAATACATAATGGACCAAAAAATGTTTTCCCTTGTTGATCTTCCATAAAATATAAGACTTACTTAATAAAGTCTTCATATAAGTGAAAATAAAATGTTAATTAGATTATACTTAAATAAGAAAGTTGCATTGTAATGGTAGCACACCTACCTAGCCAATCACACTAAAGAGGATCAACACTTTGTATCAATTAGCAACATTGTAATAAAAGCATATTCCCACCAACACTACATGACTACCACAAACTCTACTTGCATAGAAGGAGAAATGATAGCTTCGTTATGGTAGAAATAAGAAAGACCCTTGATGAGTGGAAGTGTGTTCTTTGATCATCTTTTCCTTCATCTTAAACTCTCGATTACCCTAGGTCATGGGTTTTGGTGCTGGTGAGATGCATAAAGTTGTAGACAAGTTCAAAATCTCTCCAAATTCATTTGATTTCAAAATTGATGGAAATGATACTTGGGTTATGGAATCTTTGCATAGATTATTTTACAATAAGGCTTAAAAGACATTTTAATTATAATTAAAATAAAAAACTCTAACTATGGAAGATGAAAAGTCAACAATTTTGTGAACCCCGTTTTGGGTAGTTTGGTGTATCAACTTCTTGGAGGCGTAACTTTGGCATACGATCTTTGTTTGGGAAACACGATAGCTCATTGGAAAGGTATCATCGATGACATTCATTTTGAGGTATCAATCTAAGCCGTTGGCTATCATTGAGCAGCTCCATCCTGAAAAACCTTCATTTAGGCCCTCAAAATGCCCCCAGAAGTTAAGAGTTGCTAAAAATAGTAAATTGCCAAAATTGTCAAAAAATTGTTTTGAGTGAGTTGGAAAAGGTGGGTAGTCACCCATATCCAATGGATGAGAAATTTTGTTAAGATCTAAGACCAAACTAATGACATTACTCTAATTTCAGTTTTCCAATGATATGCAGGTTATACGAATCTGAAAAACAATGTGGAACTAGTGGGTTCGATAGAAAGAAAAGATCATTTGGTATTAATTCTGAAGCCCCTTCAGTTGCTCGCATTTGGAACCAGGAAAGGGTTTTCTTTCATAATGGCGCAAAATATGAAGTGGTTTATTGGACCTTAGTGATTAGTTGAAAGTGCCCGGCGGCGCAATAAATTCAGTTTCTTCTTCTCTCCCTGTAGCGTAAAATCTCAAAAAAAAATCTTCACGAGGTTCCATAGGCGTTGATATTCAAATGGTGATGTCTTTTACATCTTTATTATGAAATCATTTGAATTGAAATGTATGAAATCCTTCGCATCTCAACTTGAAATTAATCTATTCAACTGAAAAGTACTAACGATGTATCAAATCCTTTACATTTCAATTAGAAATTCATTTGTTCTAAATCTATGAATAATCACCCAAGAGGGCCAACAAGTCCTCCGACGGTTGACGAAAGATGAAAAGCAGATTGAATCATAATAATATAGAGATAGTCAATGATCACCCAAGAGGGCCAACAAGTCCTCCGATGGTTGACGAAAGATGAAAAGTAGATTGAATCATAATAATATAGAGATAGTAACGTAGATTTTGAAAAAAAACTTGAAATTCATATGTTCAACTGAAATGTACGAATGATCATCCAAGAGGGCCAACAATTCCTTCAACGATTGCTGCAAGAAGAACAACATATTCAAGTATAATAAAATAGAGATGATAATATAAATTTTGAAACAAAATTTGATTTGATATCGTTTTTTATATAATTGATTCACTAATATTTTACATTTCTATTTTGAATTCATCTAAATTGAAATTAACTTCTAATTGATCAGCTGCTATTCCCTATTTTTCGAGAGTCAGAATGTTGAAAACAAATAATCTCTTTATGAGAAGGAAGAGAAACAAATTTCATATTGAAGATTGATATACTTGTTTATTCTAGTCCTTTACATATTATTTTTGAATTTACCTGAACTAAAATGAAATAGTATGAACAAATGTGCATTGAGAGGGCTACAATTCTTTTGTTGATCAACGGGTTGCCTAGAGAGAATTGGACTTCACATTAGGATGGTATGGAATGCATTCAATGTCAAACGATGGGTAGTTTGATGATAATTCTCATGGTGCATATGTCAATTTGAATTCTGAATAGTTGTATTTCCTTATGCTAATCCATTCGTCCTCCTATTTTTACTCTTCTATCCACTCCCATTAATAACTTCATACAGACACCACTTATTCAAATTCAAGCAGAAATGTATCCCAATCTATCCATTCTGTAAAAAATATTATATATATGGATGCAAACACATCAATGTTAACAACTTGTAAAATTTGTTCGAATAAATATGTACATGAAGGATAACGTAATGTTAACAACTTGTAAAATTTGTTTGAATAAATATGGGCATGAAGGATAACGTGTCTAGGATTTGTAGCCATTTTTTGTTTTCCACTTTTCTTGTTTGCATTACCAATCTAATTTTTGTTTCTCCTCATTTTCTAGTTAATCTAATTTTTGTTTTTTCTCATTTTCTTATGCTTGCATCAAGAATAAATATTAGTTTATTCAAGAACATAAAAAAATGTCATAGTTACTGGATTCTACTTAACACACCCCACACCTGCATCTGTTTCTTCATGGAATCTGAAGATCTCATATATGTATCAGATTCTTAGGATTTTTTTGTATTTTTAGATTGGATCCATTTATGGTATAAGTGGATTCAGATCCCAATAGCTACATGTTTTGCACAATTTTTACCGTCATTTCTTTGAACATATTTACATAAAATTATTTTCTAAGTTATTAAAAATTTGAGTAATTTGTTTTCAAATGTATGAGTTGAGGACTTTAGAATGACAATTAGATTAGTTTCGTAATTTAGAGTGAGAATTAGATTAGATTAGAGTGAGCATTAGATTAGTTCAAAGTAATGTTGTTTTAAAGGGTGTGCTTGCAATTTTTGTTCAAATCGATGCCAATGCACTTAATTATATGTTATAACATTCATAGAAAAAACTGTATTATTCATATTTCATGCTGAATATTTATATTTATATTTGAAGAGTGAATATTTTTAAATTTCAATAATGTATACTTCCACCCATAAGTAAGGAAAAGGGCTGGTCGCCCTTCCATTTTTTTTTAATAGTGCAAAGATATCCAAAATCTTATGAAGTGTAAGTTTGAGTCTGATTAGATTCACAATATATTTACATATTCCAAGAGTGTGGTTATCCACTTACCTAGACAATGAATTGGCTCTGTTATTGAATGATTAATTTTGTATATATATACAAACTATGATCGTGGATGCGAAACACAATCATACAAACATGTATTGAACTAAAACGCAATAAATCAACCAAGCAATGGTGTTCTTTCTTTATCTTCTCTATAAAAGTTATCTCTTTATTTTCTTTTTGTTTCTCCAACTAGATAGATTGGTTTAGGCTTGTTTTTGTGAAAAATGATGACAGTATTGAAGAGATTTGTGGAAAAAGGCCTTGAGGAGTTGACGAGCCTGAGCCTCCATGTTCAGGGGTGTTTTTTCTTCTCACTTCTTTTTTTTAATCTATTATTTTGTATATCTCTTTTTATAGTCGGTGATTCTTGAAGGGCATAGACCGTTTAGAGTTGTAGATGACATACATCTTGGATAACACAACTGTAATTTTTTTAATCTTCTTAAATTACTCTTTTGATGCTTTGTTATCCAGGAATGCCATTTGTATCACAGTATTGTTTTATAATAATCAATTGAAACCTTAGTATCTACAGGGACATTACCACATGTGGCTTGTTTATTACGTCATGGTGTGGCTTGTTTACTACGCCATGGTGGGCTTAAAAAATTTTGAGAGTGAAAATTGAGTGGTATACATATTCTCAAAGAATATGAGAATGCTAAGTTCAAGTTTGAAAGGCTACACAATGTGCTTAAAATGATCTACATGGACATTGAGTGTGATAATGGACAATGTCCATGTCCTCTCTTTTTTTTCCTTCTTTCTCATACTACATAATGGCCATGTCCTCTCTTTTGTCTCCTTCTCTCATACTACTTCCCTATGTTTTGCAACTTTTATTTTTATTTATTTTTATTAGTATTAAAAAAATATTATATTTCTTGTAATATTTATTATATTATATAGTTATGAATTATATTTTTGTTTTAATATATATATATATATAAAGTTTGATAAATTTGTAAAAAAATAAATATTAACATAATTTATAACATCAGAATAATAATGACACACAATGAATAAAATATTTATTCTAAAATTTCTTAATAAAAAAAATCTATCTAACTACGAGTTATAATTCTATCCATAATATTGTTTAATTTTACCATTCATAATACAAAATTTAGATAGATGCAAACCCTAACGCTCGACTGCAACACCGCCCCGTGACCGCATGATGCGAGCTCTGGCGTTCTGATCCTAACTCCTTTCTTTTAGCTATTCAGCTCAGACACTCACGTGATTCTTGCACTTCCAGAAATGAGCACAGACGGGGGGGGGGAACCCCTCGTACAGCGACATAGACGCCAATGATAGATCCGGACTCTGGGCCAAGCGACCGGCCTTTGAACCGCCGGTGCATCTCAGGGAACATCTCTTTGCACAGGGGTGTAGTTCCAATAAAGAAATGGAAAGCGAGTCCAGCACATCCAACCCACAAACATCCAAAAACTGGCTGCCAGGTAAGTGCATTCCTCAAATGGAAAAACCTCCACTTTACCGCATTACATCGACTAGGGTGGGGGAACATACCCAATTTATTATGGACCATGCTCTAATAGGGAAATTCCTGGGCCTATGGCCGACTGAAAGAGATCTATCCAGGTGGATTAAGGACTGGTGGAACCCCAAGGGAGACTATGAGGTACAACTCAGCTCCAAGGGGTTCTTCACAATTATCCTGTATAATCTCGAGGACAAGGATAGAATATTTGATAATGGACCATACTTTTATAACTCAGCAGGATTATTTCTACGATTCTGGACCGACAGATTCAACCCAGATCTAGAGGACTTCTCATGGGCTCCGGTCTGGATCCGGTTGTACTCATTACCCCAGGAATTTTGGCTAGAAGAAATACTAATGGGCATAGGGAACACGGTGGGACAATATGTAAAATCCTCAGAGGCTACCAAGATAAGAAAATACACATCTTATGCCCGCATCTGCATCTACATGGATATATCAAAACCTATGCCCGGCTCCATCACACTGGAATACCAGGATGAGGACTGGAACCAAACCCTTGACTACGAGCATATACCTTTTCGATGCAGAAAATGCCATGAGCACGACCATTTGTTTAGAGACTTCCCCCTGAATGCCTCAGGCCCTAAATCCTCCGAACCCAAGCAGAAGGATGGCTTTACCAATGTCACTGGAAGGCGGAAAAACCCCTCTAAAAAACAGAACCAGAGTACGACCTCAAAGAACCCCTCCAAGAATTCCTTTGAAGCTTTGAACCAGGTACCACAAGAAAAGGCGTCTCAGAACCCCCTTCAAGCATCCATGCAAGCAAAAGGAAAGAGTCCTGAAGATCCACATAGTGCCAATCAGAAGGAAATAATTCAGGCAACGCAGACTAGCCGGGACGAAGACACCAACATGCTGATGAACGAAACATAACTGGAAGAAATAGACCTAGAGAAACTAGAGGAAGCCCTTAATCAGAAAGATCTGCAACATATCCCTGTAGAGAAGCTACGGAAAGTGCACAAAGTATTCACTGACTCCACAGCGGGATCTACGACCAGGCTGGGCATCATGGCCGATCCCAGCCTCGAGAGTAAAAAATCCTCTAAGGAGAACAAGAGGCAAGGGTGCAAACTAGCACAAAAGCTTATTAAGGAAGCAGGGCACCTAATGATCAATTCTGGCCAGATACAGCGGCTCTCGGAGGGTTACCTCCATCCCCCTCCATCTTCTACATGATGAAAACAATATCCTGGAACATAAGAGGCCTGAATGGACGATCCAAACAATGGATCCTCTGAGATTGTATAAAGACAGAACACCCAGATATTTTACTTTTGCAGGAAACCAAATGTGCAGGACAGGAGGCGGAAAGCATTCTCCGGAGCAGTTGGAGGGATGGGGAAGTCATCTATCTGGACTCAGGGGGTGCGGCATGAGGATTGGAAATCCTCTGGAATCCGCAAACAGTCACCTTGCTCCATCCCTTCTCGACTAAGTACACTCTAACTACCTACTTTAAATCTCTAGCCTCTTCAAAGGAAGGGGCTATCACAAATGTTTATGGCCCTCAATCCATCCAAGACAAGGAAAACTTCTTACAATCTCTGCAGCATGTCGAAACCCTCTTACGCACACCGCATTGGATAATAGGAGGCGACTTCAACATAATTTTAACGCTGGAGGAAAAAAGTGGAGGACTAAAGCGGCTAGATCAAGACAGTGGGAGGTTTAAAACCCTAATAGAACAACTGAACTTGGTAGATATGGAAACTCGAAATGGAATACTTACTTGGTCATCCGGGACCCGGCATCCAGCGTCAGGCTATGTTGAGGGAAGACAAATTATGGACAACGTCATTTTGTCCAATGAGGTTGTTCACTCCTTAAAAACGAGCAACACACCAGGTATGCTTATCAATATTTATCTATCAAAATCTTTCGACAGACTAAGTTGGCAATACATGCGCTCGGTCTTGGAATCCTTTGGTTTCTCCAATAGTTGGGTCGACTGGATTCTTGCTCTTACCTCAACTCCCTTATTCTCCATTCTTGTTAATGGTTCTCCCTCACGCCCTTTTCACTCCTCCAGAGGCATCAGACAGGGCGATCCCCTCTCCCCCTTCCTCTTTGTTATCATGGCAGAAGGCCTCGGTCGCTACCCCAAAGCCGCAGTCTCTGATGGTTCTCTCTCGGGGCTTCCACTCCACAACCTCCTTTCGGCGCCCTCACACAGTCAGTTTGTCGATGATACTCTCCTTATGATTACCCCCACGGTTAGAGATGCAACCAAGATTAACTCTATCCTCCCTGACTTCTCGGACGCCTCAGGTATGCTTCTCAATCTGGACAAGTCAAAGCTCTTCTTTTTCAATACGCCTGTATCGGTTCAAGTCCACCTTTCAAATTTTCTTGGCATAGCCAAAAGCTCCCTGCCTTCCACTTACCTGGGTATCCCTCTCTTCGAAGAGTCAGCGAAGTCCATCTCTTGGGACAGTCTGCTCCTGTCCATCGCTAACCGTTTGAGCAACTGGACTTTTAGACCTTTAAACATTGTTGCCAGATTGGTTCTGCTCAAATCAGTCCTGCAAGCTTTACCCACGTATCTCTTTACTGCCCTGGCCGCGCCTGTTTCAGTCATCAAAGACATAAGAAGTCTCCAACGCAACTTCTTGTGGCAAGGACACAAAAGCAATAAGAAATGGTCTCTAATGGGATGGGAGAAGCTATGCAAACCCAAGAAGTGCGGAGGGCTGGGCATCCGGGACCCGGGGAAAATGAACAAAATCATGGGGGCCAAAATATGGTGGAGATGGCTGCAACATCCGCAAGAGCTCTGGGCAAGGCTCTGGAAACAAAAGTACGCCCCTAACACGCAATACAACCAGCTAATCAGATTCAATGAATAGATGCCAGGATCTAACATTTGGAACACTGCATGGCCGAAACGCCCCCTAGTTCAGTAGCATGCCTTTTGGGAGGTTAGAAATGGCGAAAGTACACTTTTTTGGAAGGACTCATGGCAATAGCTACCCCCTCTCGATGATTTGGAAAGCCTCCGTCCCTTCAAGATTATACTACAACAAAGTATTTTCAATACTGTTAAGGACTTCTGGCTCCCAGCTCCAGAAAGACAGCCCTGGAGACAATGGAAAACCAATGCAACAGACCTGCAAATCAGGGAGAATCTTGATCTCAAACCTTGGCAGGAGTGCCTGCATTCCAGGAAAATCCCTACCAGAGAAGGATTGGACATCCTTCGCTGGGGTCACACTACATCAGGCACTTTCTCGGTCAAGGAAGCATATCACTTGCAAGGAAATACCCCAGGCCAAGGCCTTGATTCAATCTGGAGCAAGGTTTGGCAGCCTTATATCTGGCCCAAAATTTCATTCTTTCTTTGGCTCACGGCCCAAAACCGCATCCCCACATGGGACAATCTCCTGAAATAAGGCTTCACAGGACCCTCCAGATGTACCCTCTGTATGCAAAGGGAGGAAACCATGGAACACCTCCTCAACACTTGTCATTACAGTCAGCAGATTTGGTACTGGGGAGCACAAGCTATGTGACGCTCCCAAAGAGACCGCAGCAGCATTCGGGAGACCCTTGTTAATTGGGATGCAATCTCCTTCCAAAATCTGATTCTCCAATGAATATGGCAGCTACTCCCAGGATTCATCCTCTGGGCAATCTGGAAAGAAAGAAATAAAAGAGTCTTCAATTCTACTCTGTCCCCCCCACTCGCCACGTGGGACAGGGTGACAAGGTTTATTCGGGAAACCGTTCTCAGTTCCTCCTGGCTCCAAGACGACATGCAGTGCAAGCCCGAGGAGAAAATCATTCTCGAAGGATGGAACTTGCCTCTAAACATGCAAACTCAGGGGAAAACCAAACATAGGCAAGCCATCAGCCCAACAACTTGGTCTCCACCGCCCCCTAGATTCCTCAAGCTTAACTTCGATGGGGCCTCTAGGGGCAACCCTGGACCGGCCGGTCTCGGAGCCGTACTCAGAAACCACCTGGGTAAGATCACCCATCTAATTGCAGGTTTTTTGGGTGAAAACACAAACAATGTGGCGGAACTCTCCAGCCTGGTAAAAGGCCTCCAAATGGCAGCGCAAAATCAACATTCTCGTCTAATTTTTGAAGGAGACTCACAATTAATTATTCAACTTGCAACTCGAATCCTGAATGGACAGCCCCCCTGGAGGACTTCGCCCAGTTGGAGACTTTTGAGTCTTCTGGAAGACTTCAAGGATTTCATCAACCCCAATCTAATTCTCATCCCCTCCCTTGTGAGGCGTGAAGCTAACAAGGTTGCGGACCACCTAGCAAACAAGGGAATTGATGCCAAGGCTGATCTCATCTATTGGCAAGCCAGTATATCTGCAGAGACTGAACTCTTTCACCAATGCAGAGACCTTGCTAGCAGAGACCTTCAGGCCCCGTATGGGGTGACAGCTGGAGCAAGCGTGCCATCTGGCTTCGATTTAAGTCAGGTTTAAATGCGGGAGGCCATCCACTTAATACACGCATTACGGATGCAGGATAGACATAACCGCACTGCAATGGGAGGAATCCTCGAGCGAGCGAGCATTTACAAACTCGACGAGTGCAATGCTAAAGGAGGTCATGGGGATTTGCGGTCTGATTATTGGTTTTCTCTTGCTTCGCCCTTGGTTCTGCTCTGTGTTTGGAGACGCTGGTGTTTCTCAGAGCTCCTTGCGCCCTGGCACACCATCCTTCTATGGAGAATTGCTACTGGTGCATATGTTCTCAATTGGCTTCAACCTGTGTGTATCTCTAGGAGAGCGCTCTACAACATGCCAAGGAAACGGGGTGTGCCACGACGTGGCTCGGCTTGGTACGCCCGTAAGGAGCAGCGACAACGCAGAGAGCAACTCGAACGCGCTCTGGTCATGGCCACTTCTATGTTGAGACAAAGGGCTCGAGCCAAGGAGAAGGCTCTGCTCTCCACCATCGCCGAGAAGGAAATTGGTCGCAGCAGTCTGGACACTGTCAAATTGGAGGATAGCATTGAGAAATTGTACCCGGCCTGCATTGTCGAGGAGGACCTAACGTTGGAGGACCTGACGACAATGGAAGATCCGAGCGACAGAGTGAGGTCTTGCAGTGGGGATGGAAATCACATTTTGAGGGTGAACGCCGATTTTCCTGGTTGCATTGTTGAGGAAGAGGTTCCTTGGCAGGACATGGAGACTACGGCTGATGCTGGAGGTGCGCAGGATGACGAGAATAAAATGGAAGAAAGGAGCAGTGGGCAGGATGACGAGAAGCACAGAATGCCCGACGAAGGTGGCGACATGCATGGCTTTCTCCTCCGCAAGGAGCACCTGTCCTTGGTGTTTGAGCTCCGAGGCCACATGGCCGACCTGGAGCATCGGGCACTCATCATGGGACAACGCCTGGATGTGCTCCTCGATGCCTACTCGGACGCTCCAGCTCGGCGCAAGTGTCCACTTTGTGCGCAGTCTTTCGCCATCCTGGCTGGCTCCACGTGGAAAACCAACGAAGATGACAGGTAACCAATCACCTAGGATTTTCATGTTTTATGGTTTTTAGCTTTATGTTACTGTTTTATATTCCTTTAGACTTTAGGCACCTGTCCTGGTTTCCTTCGGGCAGGACAGGTGCCGATAGATTATAGTTGTTTTTGCCATGTATCTATGTTGGTTTCTGGTTTCCGGCAGCATTTTGGACGACTTAGACTCTTGACCATGTACATTCTGATACAGATTTTTGATAACATATTATAGCAGGCTCCTCCCTTTTTTATTTAAAAAAAAAAATACAAAATTTAGATAAAAGCATCCAAATCCATATTTCATTGGCTTAAATTAGATTACAATGCTAATTCTTTAACTAGAATTAGTTTAAAATATGACGAAACCATTTTGTAGAATAATACATAATGGACTAAAAAATGTTTTCCCCTATTGATCTTCCATAAAATATAAGACTTACTTAATAAAGTCTTCATATAAGTGAAAATAAAATGTTAGTTAGATTATACTTAAATAAGAAAGTTGCATTGTAATGGTAGCACACCTACCTAGCCAATCATCCAATCGTACTAAAGAGGATCAATACTTTGTATCAATTAGAAACATTGTAATAAAATCATATTCCCACCAACACTACATGAGTACCACAAACTCTACTTGCATAGAAGGAGAAATGATAGCTTGGTTATGGTAGAAATAACAAAGACCCTTGATGAGTGGAAGTGTGTGTTCTTTGATCGTCTTTTCCTTCATCTTAAACTCTCGATTACCCTAGGTCATGGGTTTTGGTGTAGGTGAGATGCATAAAGTTGTAGACAAGTTCAAAATCTCTCCAAATTCATTCGATTTCAAAATTGATGGAAATGATACCTGGGTTATGGAATCTTCGCATCCGTGAGAAGATTATTTTACAATGAGGATCAAAAGGAATTTCAATTATAACTAAAATAAAAATCCCTAACCATGGAAGATGAAAAGCCAACAATTTTGTGGACCCCATTTTGGGTAGTTTGGTGCATCAACTTCT
The DNA here is from genome assembly GCA_000966675.3 of Picea glauca. Lineage (NCBI taxonomy): Eukaryota > Viridiplantae > Streptophyta > Pinopsida > Pinales > Pinaceae > Picea > Picea glauca. The sequence goes on along the minus strand of JZKD02S2355877.1, from coordinate 234,573 downwards.
CGGGGGCGTAACTTTGGCATACGATCTTTGTTTGGGGAACACGATAGCTCATTGGAAAGGTATCATCAATGATATTCATTTTGAGGTATCAATCAAATCTGTTGGCTATCATTGAGCAGCTCGATCCTAAAAAACCTTCATTTAGGCCCTCAAAATGGCCCTAGAAGTTAATAACTGCTAAAAATAGTAAATTGCCAAAATTGTCAAAAAATTGTTTTGAGTGAGTTGGAAAAGGTGGCTGGTCACTGATATCCACCTGGATCAATCCTCTCTCCTTAGGAAGAAATGGTCTCCATTGCCTTGAGTGCCCGGGGGAGAGGGAAAAGAGTTTGTTGAATATGCATCTTGATGAGTTTCTTTCCTTGTTGGAGAAGTTGCACTGCTTATATTTTTGAAGGTTGTCATGAACCTATGGCTGGAAGGGTTGGACCTTTTTAACCAGTATGACTACATGAGATGTTTATGTGCAGAAGGAATCTTTGCAGTTTTTTGCAGTATTGTTGCCCTGCTTTTGTTGGATAGAAGGTGCTTGGGTCAAGACTGTGGTGGTTGAAGTATCCTTCTATTCACCTTTTGAACAGATTGTGAAGAAGCTAAATTTTATAGTATGAGATACTACCTTGCTACATTTTTTATGTGGGATAGTAGTCAAAACCACCTATGGTATCCTGTAGATATGACCCTCCAGAGTAACAATCACACTATAAGGTTGAGACTCATAGATAGCATGGTGCTTCCACATATATGGTTGGCCCAAGAGAACATCACAGACATCTAGTGGGGAAACATCACATAATACCTCATCCTTGAAGGGTTGGATGCCATATGACAATCGACAGTATTGGATGACACAGAGATCTCATCCCTGGCGAAGCCATTTGATGTTGTATGGTTATGGGTGTGGTGTTGTTGACAATCCCAATTGTTTGACGACCTCTACTGAGATGAGGTTCTTCTGACTTCTGTTATCAATAATAAAATGCAGTAGGGTCCCCTTCACCCACATCTATGAATGAAAAAGGTTCCCCACCTCTTCAAGATCTATTGGTTCTTATAGTTGAATTGCTATGGTCGCGACAATAACAGTATGTTCTGCGTCAATGATTTATCTTATGTCAGTATTTTTTGAATCAGATTCTAAATCATGGTTCAACTCCTTGTCTTTGATTTTGAACACCAATGACTGTTTTGAGCGACATTCATCAGTGTTATGCCAGGATATTTTGTGGAAATAACACCATTTTCCAGTGTCCTTCTTCGTCTTCCCGTGACCCTCTTTTACATGTGTCTTAGAATGGTTTTTGGGAGACTGTTTGTTAGGGTCATCTTTATCATACTTTGGTTGTTGCAGATTTGCAAACCCAAATTCCCGTTTGTTATGGTGCTTAAATTTCTTCTCGATTTTAACAACATATCGATAAGAAACACTGATTGAGGAGATTTCCAAAAAATACATTTCAGTTTGGATGTATCTGTGTAGAGCCCCATGGTATTTTAGAGCCAAATTTTTTTCAGAGTCTTTGATACCCAGCTTGGTGTGCAAGCTATGAAAGGTATTTTTGAACTCTGAAACTGCTTGGCCCCTCTCTTTCCACAATGTGGTCCATCTCATATATCCTCATAGTTTACAATAGGGTAATACTGCTCCTTTACCGCGTCCACAAAAAAATCCCAAGTGGGATCGACCCCATATATTCTAGACTCTTCTATGGAACTTTTCTCCGAGTAAGTTTCCCACCAATTTTTGACATGGGGGAGATATTTATGGACTGTGAAGGTTATATTTTCCCTAGCATAAAAATGGTTAACAAATAAATAACCTTCTAGCATATTTAACCATTTGTCTAGGGCATTTGCATCTATCCAGCCTTCAAATACGGGAATGTCAAAATTAACCTGTACCTTGAAAGGAGAGGTTCTTCAAAAGTCATTGTTTGATGAAGATGCACTTGTTACTCTAGAGGGTCATATCTACAGGATAGAATTCCATCATTTTGTCCCTCTTCCACATGAGAGCTTACTCAAGCAATAGATTGATAGAATTGTTTGCTCCATCATTTTTGTTTTCTTTAATGATGGAGGGTTTCTTGGGTGTGAGAGAGACATTTTCTTCAAGAGAGTCAACCTCAAAACCCAAATTTCCATACTTGGACCTTGTCGAGGACATGCACTGAAATAAAAAAAAAAAGATCAAGAGCACCCTGCTCTGATACCACTGATCTAGATTATTTTCGACACGGAATGAGAGCAGAGATATAATAAATAAGTGTACAGAGATATCTTAGATATCTAATATTATAACATAAATGCATGAGATATGAAACCATAAACACAGATATACAATAATACACAATTTTCTATTAATGAGCGAAAATGTATAGAGACTGTAAAATACAGAGTGAAAGACTCGCTAGAATGGCGAAAGATTATCTCTGAGAAGAGATGTGAAGGATACTCGCATCCGTGAGAATATGAATTTACAATGAGGCTCCAAATACCTTTTTATCATAAATAAAATCCAAATCCCTAACCCTGAAAGATGAAAAGAAAATAGTTTTGTGGACCCAGTTTTGGGTAGTTTGGTGTATCAACTTCCTAGGGGCGTACCTTTGGCATACAATTTCCGTTCGGGGTGCACAATAACTTGATGGAAAGGTATTGTCGAGGAGATTCATTTTGAGGGATCAATAAGAGCCTTCAACTATCATTGAGAATATCAATCTCAAAAAACATTCATTTAGGCCCTCAAAATGGCCCCGAAAGTTAAAAACTGCTAAAAATAGTGTATTGCCAAAATTGCCAAAAAATTGTTTTGAGCGAGTTGGAAAAGGTTGGTGGCCACCAATATCCACCTGAATCAACAAACTCCAGTAGAGTAGAGCTCGATTACAATAATATCCAAGATAACATATCCAATGCCTCCTACTCTTATTTATACTAATTCTACCTTATAAGGAAACTTCTAGAGGAAGATATTTCTAGAAGTAGAAGCTTCTATTATGTCTTATTAACTTGACTTATTATCCTTTATTTATTAGGTATTATTAACTAATGTAGACCTTTATTAAATAGAAAACATATCCTACTAACTAATGACCCATGGAGATGTGTTATGATCAGATCCTAACAGAAATGACATACATGTAAAGATGTGTCAACCATTGTAATGTTTTTCTGGGTTCCCTTGCTTTGTAGTTGGAGATGACTTTATGGGTTTATGTTAGCGCGATCATAGGAGTAATTTGATGTTACCAATGAGCTCATATGGCTTAGAATATTTATATTATGATTTCGAAGGTTGTTTTATCATATTTCATCATCGGGATCACTCCTTTGCAGTCATATTTTGATTTTGATGCATTTCGACTGTTACCGTAATTTGAGAGTATTATTGAGCATTATTTAATGGATTTTACTTAGGTTGTCATTTTAATAAATTATATTAGAAAGGAACCTAAGTGTAATAGCTCGTTGGAATTGAGAGTAAAATCTCTAAATCTTGAGATGATAATAAGTGATTTACAGGTTGGAAAATGCTTTAAAGTCAAATAAATCACTTTTTAGAGTAAAATCTTTAATAAATTAATAAAGTGATTTTGGAGGAAATATTAAAGATAAATTAAAAAGTGATTTTAGAGGAAATATTAAAGATAAATTAGAAAGTGATTTGAGGGTAAAAAGGTGAAAAGGGGATGGAAGAGTAATAGGATCTTATTACCTCATTATGCATGATCATTTTATGACAATTGGATTATGTAATATTTTATAGTTTTTCTTGGGGTTTTGGAGCAAAACCCTTGTTGAAAATTGATTTTGATGGTGAAAGATTCTACCCTAGATGATTGGTTAGAGAAATCACTTATGTTTCTCACATGTTTTCATTGTAGAAAGAAGATCTATCATTCTTGCTAAGTTGTGTGGAAATTACATATTTTTGGTGGTATTTGTGAGGGCCAAACCCTCATCTTTATTTTATGGCATCTTGAGAGAAGCCCAATAAGGAAGGTCGAATCTTCATTCTCATCTAGTGGGAACTTTAAAAGAAGGTCAAATCTCCATTATCACCTTTTGGGAAAGTAGGTTGTGCCTTTAATCAACTTGTGTGAAATTCATGGCACTCTCTAGGAGGTTGTGTTATTTATTTATATCTCAGGTTATCTAGTAGAGTAATTGTACCATTGTTTACATATTGTGGAAGGAAAGGAAAGGGAGTTGATATGTTATTCTACTCATCAAATTTTCTCAACATTTCGTTCCATTCATCTACTTTACAATGTGTCTTAAAAAAGGGGATCAATCTAGGGCTTAGAGGTAGGTCAAGCATGATAATTAATAGGTAAAAAATAATCGAAATTCCAACTTGTATTTCTTAAGATTTTACCACTATTAGAGATTAAATGAAAAATATTTTCATGTGCAATAAATATTGTCCAAGAGTGGGAGGGTCAGGTCAGAAATAATAATATTTCTCATTGTGTTTGCTCATCATTTGTTGTTGTTAGAGTTTGAAAAAATTTATCATCATTATTACAATTTGCATGTAAAGCTTGATCTTGACATTACATCCAATAAAGCTTTGTATTTGTGCGAAATATATGATGTACTTATTGTTAATTGATTGATGAAAAACCTGAACCAAATAAACATTGAAAAACACTGGCATTTAACACATAACACATTCAAAACAAACTGTTTGATAAAAGTACCAAACCATCTCAACAGACAATAAGGAGACTTAGCCACTAAGAAGACTTTACAATGGTATAACATGTTGTGGAAGTGTTTGATGAAAGTTCTAAACCAAGTAAACACAAAAAAATAGATCAACTACCTAGATAGGTCATTACAATCATATACTATGTCAAAACTGTGAGGATGCGTCATCTTTGTTCATCAACAACATACATGTAAATATGTCCCAACCATCTACTATGCCAAACTATGCCAATTTTTTTAGTTTTAGGATATTGATATTTCTTTTCTAGTCCTATACAATTAATGGGTTTTATGTTTTGTTTGTTGGTTTACATTCCACTAAAACAGGGGACATAATTATAATGACGGGTTACAATATGAGAAAGAAAACAAGAATCATATGTTTTTACTCTTTGTAACCTGGTTCCCATCATTGAAAGCCACATAAAGCAATGCTTATATTTTTTTTATAATATTAATTTAAATACTTTCGCTTAAAAAAAAAAAAAAAAACTAGAATTATTATACTAAATTCATCTAATCAGAGAAATACCTTCACAAAATCAAATGCTTATGAACTTCAAATCCACGAGTTCCTAATTCATCCTCCCATGCATCCATCTATAATTTCCATTAATACTTGGACCATTACTTGCCTCAAACTTTGAGGTGCAACTACTATTCCCCGATTCATGCTGGTACCGCCTACTTGTTTCATGCGTGTAACTATTTCGAAAGACGGTAAAGAACATATAAATTCCCAGACCTGTATAGGTAAGATTATTATACTGCTCTATTTGAACTAATAATACTGTTATTTTTCCATCGTCTTCTAGTTTGAACGGAAGGAAGAGTAGGAGCATACCAAAAGTGGCCTCCCATTTGCTCACATGCAGAAAATAAAATAAAAACAGTCTACATAAAGTCACCAATCATTATTTGGCAGCTTGCAAAGTATTGGTGCAAACAAATATCCCAACACAAGCCCACGGACAAGACGAATTAAGGTTGGTGGCTTATCTAGAAAGAAACGAGCTAGGGAGTAAAGACGTCCCATTACAAAGAAAGTGGAAAAGTATCATAAGGAAGAAACGAAATGGATGTCCTATTTGATCGATGACACGGAAAGGGGTTTCTCCTCGCTATGAAGAAATGGCACCTTTTTATAAATAATAATAATAATAATAAATCTCCTTGTTTGTGGGACAAGGGATCCTCTTCTGTCTAGCGATTTGACTGGTAAAGTCTACAAAGATATACATACCCTACCCCCTCTGGATTTTAAGTGTTTTTCAAACTATTTTGGTAATAATTCAACATACTAGATTATAAAATTATGTCATATTGAAAATATTTGAACGACGAATAAAAAACCAAACCAGGCAAACAAATTTAAAATGATCAAAATAATTAAAAGTTTTCAAAATGTTACATTTAATAAAAAAAAAATTAATAAACTTAAAAAAAATCATTCTAATTGCAAAATTGCAAAAATATATAACACCGGGCCCAAAGGAAAATGATAAAAAAATACTCTATATTAATATTATAAGCCCTTAATCATTTAAAGTTTTCAAAATGTTGCATTTAATAAAAAGTTAATAAACTTAATAAAAAAATCATTCTAATTGCAAAATTGCAAAAATATATAATACCGAGCAGAAAGGCAAATGATTAAAAAAAAATACTCTATACTAATATTATAAGCCCTTTTTTATGGAGATAAAAGATTCATAACTTTTATACTTTTTCGTTTCTCATGAGCATATAAGAAACTCCCAATAAGAAACAGATCAAAAACCTTAAAACTCGCTTGTCAAAATGGTCTTCACTACGTTCTCATAATATAGGATTGCGACATCTAAATAAACTAATTCCTACCAATATTCAATAATGTAAAAAGGGATCTACATCTCATACACATAGAGTGTCTATGACTTAACCTAACACCTAAGATACATATTCATGTTATAGCCTCACGGTACCTTCGAAGAGACTCCCTTCCTCACTTCCTCGATGGATAGGTTCTTTAAAGCACATCGCAAAAGATGTCTTAAAGCCAATGATTATCCCAAGTTATTTGACCTAGCCGTAGCATTCCCTTTTAGGGAGAAGAAATAGAGGTCTCAGAGGAAGATGATTAGTCAATTTATAGATTTTCAATATGAAGGGTAGGCTTATGAATCTACATAGGGAAAGTTTATGGAAATCCAATTTTTTCTACAAATAATGGATTACAAAGCTCACAATTTCTTAAGTTTAGAGTTTTCAAAGCAAGCTTTTAGACAACATTCCACTGAAGCCGCACACCAAACATTTATTTGGTTTGTAATATATTTTGACAATTTCTGGACCTCTTAGGCATATGAAAACTCTACCAACAAATGAAATAATGGTTCATTTGTTGTTTAAAGTAAAAGGAAGGTACCTGGTCCTTGTTTCCCACTCCTTATGAAACAAGCCCACATTATAACTTTCTTTTTTAGGGCCAACCAAAATAAAATATATGTCTTGTTAGGAGCCCTAAAGTTTCGAACTTGCTTATCAATATTGTCCCTAGTCCTATTGGTTAATGATTACCTTATATCCCAAACGCACCAAATAATCCCACCCACTTTATTGTAAGACAAAGCTACTGAATTTGGCTCATCCTTTAAACTCATATGGCCTCGATATAAACAATGAAAAAATCCTTACCATCTATTGGCATCAGGATGCTCGAGACCCAAATCTTGAGCTTGAAGCCATCCTTGAGACTGGATATTAGAAGCAATAAGACAGTCCACCTGGTTGAGAGTATAGTAACCTCTCTGCCTTATTCAATAACCCAAAGCCTCTGGGAAAAAGGTCTCCCTGGAGGTAACTATAGAATTAGACCCAATATTAGCTTTGAAATAGCCGATGCCTATTGTTTAGCCATTCGACGAACATTTGTTTGGGTTGCTAATATCCATATGTAAAATTAAATTCACCATGTGTTTGAGTTTACATGCCATGTTTTTTCCTGAACTACTCCTCAACATTGTTGCTTGTACTATTTAAGTCTTAGTTTGTTTGTTCTTATTTACTGTGAGAAAATGATTGAATCTATTATTGTCACTTTGTTGTAACATTTATTTTTATGCAACAAACAAAGAGTTTTTACTATAATTTTGGTGTAGCATTTATTTTATGTAACACACAAAGAGTTGTTATTGTCATTTTGTTGTAGCATTTTTTTAATATAAGAGAGAGATGTTGTTATTTTTTGTAGTTTTTTTTATGTAACAAAGAGTTGTATTGTTGTATTTTTTTTGAAACAAGGTATTTAAACATTTTGTTTTACTCAGAAATTTTTTGTAGTTTTGGGAATTTCTTTTGGAGAGGATCTAAGTTTGTTGGGTTTGATTTAACTTTATTTTAATTCCATTGTGCTAAGATATTTCATTGGGTATTATAGCAGGTTGATTACCACCTTTTTTTTTTCAATTTTGGGGAAGGAGAAAAAGGTCCAAATTTAAAATGGAGTACCGCACCAAATTCCTCTTTACAGTGGGGGAAACTGTGAGTACTGGTGTGTGAAGATGATAACTTTTCTTATATCACAAGATTGATGGATTATTTTTTATGAAGGTTACACAAAGCCAACTAATCAAGATACCTACAATTCTCTCTCTATTGATCAAAAGACAAAGTTGAAGGAGAACAAGTAGAAGGATGCCAAAGGTTTGTTCATCCTTCAAATGAGAGTTGAGTTCATAGTGTTTCCAAATATTACAGAATGTAGTAAGTCTCATGATGCTTGGGAAACCTTGGAGAAGGAATAAAAGGGATTTGTATAGGTAAAAGTTACCAAACTCCAATTGCTGAGAAGAGTTTATGAATATGTTACAGTGAAAAAAACTGAAAGTTTTGAATCTTTTATTACTAGAGTTTAAAATATTGTGAATGTTATTCATGATAATGGTGAATCTCTTGAATATAGGAGGATTGTTGAAAAAGTTTTAAGAAGTCTTTCTAAGAAATTTGATCCCATCACTATTGCTATAGAGGAGTCAATGGATTTATCACAACTAAACCTTGTTTATATTTTTGGAATATTTCAACTACATGAAGACATGTTAAAAAATAATGAGGAAGCTTAGGATGAATCTTTCCAAATAAATCTGAATGTTGATGACATGAAGAAAAAATATTCCTTTACCATGAATGATGCTTCTACTTTTTCTTGATCATCAAATAGATAAGGTACAGGTTGTGGAAGAGCTAGAGGAAGAGGAGGTCATGGTAGAGGAAGAATCAACAACCTATGGAGAGGTAAAATTCATTGTAGGTATTGTAATAAAGATGGTCACCTTGAAATCTATTGGTTTAATAAGAAAAGAGACTTCTCTCAAGAAAATTTGAGTAAAGATGAAGGTGAAAACTCTCAAACTTTGTTTCTCGCCTATAATAGTTTTGATGCAAAAGATGATTGTATATGGTATTTAGATAGTGGTTTCTCAAATCACAGGATAGGAAACACAAATTTGTTTGTAAAGTCAGATGAGAGTGTGAAGGGGAAGGTAAACTTTAGCAATGATAATGAGACATAAATAAGGGGAAAATGTACCATTCCCATAAAAATGAATAATGGAAGTATTATGTATATACATGATACTTTGTTTATTTGAAGTTTAAATCATAACTTGATTAGCATAGGGCAGCTAAATTCTAAAAACTACAAGACTATTTTTGAAGGGAAGTTTTGTAAGAGTTTTAACAACAATGGTCTTGTTGTCGAAGTTCCTATGACAAAAAGATTTTTTTGTTAAGTATTGATTCAAGTGTAGCTTGCTTGAAGGACTTAGTTCATGAGTGTTGGTTATGGAACAAGAGGTTTCGCCACCTTAATTTTGGATCTCTTTCCTTCATGCAAAAGAAGAACTTGGTAAAAGGTTTTCCTTCATCCATAGATCCATATAATAAAATATTTGAAGGTTGTGCAATAGGGAAGCATCATAGATATAGATTTCCTCATAATAATTTTTGAGAACGTAAACCTTTGTCCTTAGTACATGCAGATATTTGTGCCCCCATGTAGACTCTATCTCTCAAAAAGAGTATGTATGTTCTTCTCTTTGTAGATGATTTTTCAAGGATGTCTTGGGTCTATTTCTTAAGTGATAAATCTTAAGATTTTAGTTTCTTTCAAAAATGTAAGGCACTTGCTAAAAATGAATCAAGTTACTATTTGAAAGTATTGGGAACTGATTGAGGTGGAGAATTCACCTCTAATGAATTCAAAGAATTTTTTTTCTTACATGGAATCAGTAAGGACTTAACTACTGCATGTACTCAACAAAATGGAGCAGTAGAGAAAGAGAGGAAAAACATAACAATTGTAGAGATGGCCTGATGTATGTTAAAAGAAATATGTTTTTCAAACATGTATTGGGAAGATGTAGTCCATACAACTACATATATCCTCAATAGAATTCATACAAATATGGTAAAAAATTCTACTCCTTGTGAATCTTGGTTTTGTAGAAAAGCAACTATTTCTCATCTGAAAATTGTTGGGTTTGCATGCTTTCTTCAAATTCTTGCACAACAAAGACATAAATTATATGGAAAATCAATGAAATGTATTTTTATTAAATATTTAGAAGAAGAAAAGGATAAATAGGTGTTATGATCCACTTACTGATAATTCTCATATTATTTGAGATGCGATCTTTGATGAAAGGGGAATTTATCTCAAGAGTGAAGGAGAAAATAAAGTGATTACTCTACATATTCAAAATTTCATTTTTGATAACAATGATTAGTTTTTTCATTCCTCTAATGTAAGAAAAGCATGCTCACCTTCGAGGAGTTCTCCATGAAAGGAATCTTAATCTTTTTTGATACCAATATATCATCTTGATACAGAAGCAACACCTTCATCTAGTCCTCTTATAAAAACAAGAAGTTTGAAGGAGATATATGAGACATCTAGGTATGCTCGTGATCATTTTTCTCTTTTTTATTCTGCTCATGTTGAACCTTTTAACTTTAAAGAAGCTTGTATTGATGAGCCATGGGTGCAATACATGGAAGATATGATGTCACATATTGAAAAAAATGATACGTGGGAGCTTGTTGAACTTCCTCAAGGAAAATCCACTATTTCATTAAAGTGGATTTACAAGATAAAATATAATATGGATGGAAGTATTTCAAAGTATAAGGCACGTTTAGTTGCAAAAGGATGTGAAACAAGAAGGAATTGATTATGAGGAAATGTTTTATCCTATAGAAAGACTTGAAACTGTAAGAACTTTGCTTTTGATTGCATCTCAATTAAAGTTAACAATTTATCAGATGGATCTTAAATCTTCTTTCTTAAATGGATATTTGAAGGTAGAAGTTTATTTTGGAAAACCTCAAGGATTCTTTGTTAAAGGAAAATAATATAAGGTTTATCGGATTAAAAAGGATCTTTATGGTCTTAAACACGTCCCTAGAGCTTGGTACTCTAGAATTGATAACTATCTTCACTATCATGACTTTGTTAAATGTCCTTTTGAAAGTAAATTATACAAAAAGGTTTTGGGAATGGATTTCATCATTGTTTTCTTATATTTAGATGACTTAATTTTTATGAGCACCTCACCCTAACTAGTGAAGGTGTTCAAAGAGAAAATGCAATCTGAATTTGAGATGTCTAATTTAGGGGAAATGGAATATTTTTTTGGTATGAAAATCAAACAAATAGTTGCATGTTTATCTATTTTTCAATCCAAATATGTTGAAGACTTGTTTAAGAGGTTTAACATCCAAGGTTGTAAACCTGTGAGAAATCCCTTAGTTGTCGAGAGTAAATTGATGGAGGAAGATGAAACTCCCCTCTGTAATGCCACTCTTTAAAGATCTTTGATTGGTCGTATTATGTTTTTGACAACCATTAGTCCATAAATCATGATTTTTGTAAGTTTGGTTGCTAGCTTCATGCATCAACCTAATGAGTCTCATTGGCGAGAAAGCCAAAAGAATCCTCAGATATGTAAGTGGAAATTTGTTTTGGATTGTTTTACAATGGTACTAATTATTCCAATGTTGTAGCATACACAGATGCATATTCAAAAGGTTGCTTGGATGATCAAAAGAGAACTTCTCGATATGATTTTCTCTTTTGAGGATATTTTATTTCTTGGAGAAACAAAAATAAACCCATTGTTTCTCTATCTATAGTTGAAGAAATGGATATTGAAGCATCATCAACAAGTACACAAACCATTTAGATGAAAATATTTTTTAAAGACTTGGGAATGAAATTCAATAAGTCAATCAAAGTCTATTTTAACAATCAAAGCACAATATCCATAACAAAGAATCATATATTCCATGATAGGATCAGACAAATTGATATTCGACATCATTTCATTTGAGATCTTGTACACAAATAATTCATCTCTTTTGAATTTTGTCGATCTAAAGATAAACTCATAGAAATTTTTACTAAGGCTCTTCCAGAGGATAAATTAGAATATCTTAAATTATTGGGAATGAAAAAAATTGACATCAAGGGGGAGATTGAAATAACTGATGCCTATTTTTTAGGCAGTCAACAAACATCTGGTTGGGTTGCTAAAATTCATATGTAAAACTAAATTTGCCACGTGTTTGAGTTTACCTTCCATGTTTTTTAGCCTTAACGGCTCCTCAACGTTGTTTCTTGTGTTGTTTAATTTTTAGTTTGTTTGTTCTTATTTACTATGAGAAAATGATTGAATTTGTCAATGTCACTTTATTGTAGCATTTATTTTTATGTAATAGACAAAGAGTTGTTATTGTAATTTTGGTGTAGCATTTTTTTTTATGCAACACACAAAGAGTTGTTACTCTCATTTTAGTGTAGAATTTTTGTGTAATAGAGAGGTGATGATGTTAGTTTCTATATCTTTTTTATGTAACAAAGAGTTGGGATGCTAGTGTTTTTTTTTGAAAATAGATTATTTAAACATAGTATTTCTTTACTCGACGAGTTTTTCTGTTTTTGGTAATTTATTTTGGACATGATATAATTTTTTTGGGTTTGATATAATTATCATTTAATTCCATTGTGCTCATATATTTAAAACATGAGAAATGTTCCCAACCTACCATGCAATGAATTTACCGACCAACCACTCGAAAACCAAATTCAATATCTTCTAGTGATTTTTCATAGATTTGATGCTCATCCTTGGATTCTGAATTCAATAAGTGAAATATCTTCGTATAATATATCTCACATCCAATGTTATACACCATATATTATTTTTTTTCAAATCCCCCAATAGATCAGACACTACAAGGGAAACCCCAAAAATATTTAAATTCTTTAAACCTCACCTTCCAACCTCATTAGGCATAGCTAGGACCCACCACTTAACCAAGGGAATATTTTTATACTGCTAGTTTCTATACCATAGAAGATCTAGGTGGATATTGGTGGCCACCTACCTGTTCTATATTCCAACTGGTTCATCTAAACAATTTTCAGTTCAACACATTTCTCTGTAATGGGGACATTTCATTGTAATTGTGGGTTCTATACTTACAGGATGTCCTCAAGCCATAAAAAACATCTAGGTGGATATTGATGGCCTCCCCCCTATTCTAATTGGATTATTTTGGAAGTTTTCATGTAAATACGGGTAAAATCATGAAGCTGGGTAACACTTTTGCTTGTTTTATGACAAAAAAAACTTTTTTTTCACAAGTTCTTCAACTTCTGGCATACAAAAGTATTTTTTTTATTTAGAATTTCACTTTACAGTAAAAACAAAACTTGTAAATAATTTTGTTATCTTTCCAATGACTATT
>JZKD02S2355877.1:197308-220375 GCA_000966675.3 Picea glauca | reverse complement strand
TTTGACGTGAAAATTTTCGGCCGAAAGTAATATTTGTTCGGCCGAAAAATCGCCGCTAGAAATTTTGGAGACCCGATTGTCACGAAAGTGTTACCCAGCTTCATGATTTTACCCATACATCTTTCTATACTTCCATGGTCGTTTTGGAGCTCTAAATAATGTTTTCTTGGATTTCCATAGTCAAACTATAGACAGAGTCAAATTTTGATGGAATAATGCATATTTTTCTAATATACCTTTCCAACAAGCTATCACGCGCCTAAAACATAGATCATATGAAAAATTTACAACCCCAAGAAGTTAATGTACTAACTTACCCCAACGGGGCCCACATGAATTTTGGCGTTTCATCTCCTAGGGTTAGGTTTTTGGATGTCTAAGGTTTTGGAATTCATGTTTATCATAAAAATGACTTCAAAGCCTCATTGTAATTATATTCTTATGAATGAGCTTAGCCATCACATCTATTCTAAGAGATAAAGTTGTCACCATTATAACGAGTCTTGCACTTTGTATTTTTACAGTCTCTTTACATTTCTTTCATTAATAGAGATCATGTATTCTTGTATTTCTCTGTTTCTGGAAATTTTCATGACTATTTCATTGTAATATCTCTTATTTCATTTAGTTCCGAAAATAATATGGATCATTGGTATCAGAGCAAGCTACTCTTGATCATTTTGTAGCACATGTCCTCGATGACATTTGAGTATAGCTAGTTGGGTCTCGAGCTTCTCTCTCTTGAGAAAAATCACTCTCACATGCCCAAGAAAACCTCGATGGGGGCAGAAAATAAAAATAGTGGAGCAGAATATTCTATTAACATGTTGCTTGATCAGGCTCTCGTGTGAGAGAGGGACAAAGTGATGGATAATTTTTCACACATCCTTCAACACATTCCTATAGAAACAAATGCATATTCATCAAGAGGCCATTTTGGTGGAACCTCTCCCTTTAAGGTACAATTTAATTTTGATATTCCCATATTTTAAGGTAAGATAGATGGAAATTTCCCTAGAAAAATGGTGAAATCTATTAGAAGGTTGTTTCTTTGTTTAAAAATTTTTTAATGGGGAAAAGATCATGTTTTCACTCCTAAAGGCTCTCCCCAATTTCAAACAGTGGTGGGAAACTTACTGGGAGAAAAGTTCCCCAGAGGAATTTGGAATATATGGGGCTGAGCCCACTTGGGATTTTTTTTGTGGATACGGTCAAGGAACAATACTACCCTATTGATAATTATGAAGACCAATACATTATATGGATCACAATGTGACAAGAGAAGATCCAAACAGTGTCAGAGCTCACAAATACTTTCCATACCTTGCGCACCAACTTGGGTATCAAAGAGTCCGAGCGACATTTGGTTCTAAAATACTGTGGGGCACTACATAGGTACATCCAAACTGAAATGGATTTCCTAAAGATGTCTGCAAATACTTTATGCAACAAAACAAATGGGAATTTGAGTCTGCAAATACACAACAACCAAAGCATGGTAAAGAAGACGCTAATGAACAACCTCTAGACAACCAGTCCAAGACACAGGACAAAAAGGGTAAAGGAAAGAAGAAGAATGACACTGGGAAGTGGTGTGACTTGCACAAAATCCCATGGAACTACACTGATAAATGTCGCTCGAAAAAATCATTGGTGATTAAGGTCAAGGACATATAGCCAAACCCTGATACAAAATTCGATCAAGAAAATATTGAAAACAAACAGATCATCGACATAGGCCCCACTGTTATTGTCGCGACCACTACAATTCAACCAGAAGAACTAGTAGATCCTCAAGAGGGGGAAAACCTCTTCCATTCACAGATGTGGGTGAAGGGGACTTTGTTGCATTTCATTGTTGATAACAATAAACAAAATAACATCATCTCATATAGGGTCGTCAAATAGTTGGGGTTGTCAAAAAAACCACACCCACAACCATACAACATTGGGTGGCTTTACCAGGGATGAGATCTCTATGTCATCCAACATGGTCGCCTGGATTATTTCATCTAACCCTTCAAGGATGAGGTAGTGTGTGATGTTTCCCCTCTTGATGTCTATGATTTTTTTTTTTCCAACCATATATGTGGAAACACCATGTTGTTTATGAGTCTAGACCTCGTTGTGTCATTATTACTCTGAGAGGTCAGTTCTATCGGATACCAAAGATAGCTCTGGATATTGTTCCACGAAAACAGTACCGCAAGGTAATCGCTCATACTAAAAAATTCATCCCCTTCAAAGTCTATTCAAAGGATGCAAAGAAGGCCACTACAACCACTACAACCTCAACACCTTCTATCCAACAAAAACAGATTGTCGAAGAGAAGGACGATATTGTTTCTTCACCTACAATGGTTCCTACGCAATTCCCCGTCGAACACAGATACAACAAGTTGGTGTATCATATTCAACTCCGCTAGGAACAAGTTCATGATAGCCTTCCATAGTCTAAGCATTGCAACTTCTCCAACAAGGCACACAACTCGCCAAGATTCAGATTCAGAAAACACTTTACCCTCTTCCCCGGACACTCAATGCAATGGAGACCATTGCTTCCTAAGGGAGGAGGATTGATCCAGGTGGATATTCATGGCCACCCACATGTTCCATATTCCAACTGACTTATCAGAACAATTTTCAATTCAACATTTCTCTGTAATGGGGACATTTATTTGTAATTGTGGGTTCTATACTTACAAGGATGTATTGAATCCCTACACAACATCTAGGTGGATATTAGTGGTCACCCACCTATTCCAACTGACTTATTTTGGAAGTTTTCATGTCATTACAACTTTTTGTACTTCTAGGTCCATTTTGGGGCTCTAAACTGTGTTTTCTTGGCTTTACATAGTCAACATGTAGACAATTTCATATTTTGATGTCATAATGTGTAGTTCTCGAAAATACCTTTGCAACAAGCTATTTTGTGCCTAAAATGAAGATCGTATGCAAAAGTTACGACCCAGGGAAGTTAATGTACTAACTTACCCCAACGCAACCCACATGACTTTTGGCGTTTCATTTCCTAGGGTTAGTTTTTTGGATGTCTAGGGTTTTGGCATTCATTTTTATCATAAAAATTCCTTTAGAGCCTCATTGTAATGATCTTCTTGCAAATGAGCATAGCTGTCACATCTCTTCTCAAAGATAAATTTGCCGCCATTCTAGCGAGTCTTACACTCTGTATTTTTATAGTCTCTTTACAATTCTTTCATTAATAGAAATCATGTATTGATGTATTTCTTTGTTCCTGGCAATTTTCATGACTATTTCATTGTAATATCTCTTCTTTCATTTCATTCCAAAAATAATCTAGATCAATAGAAATATGAAATAGACCTACCTAATCCTCTCTAACACCCATTTACATATATTTCATAGTGCATGCCAGACACTGAAATTGCTTCCAAAATAGATTTTACTGGAGTAATATAGACTCCAATAAATAACCAGTTATTTAAGTAATGAGTTATCCTTGACTCAATTTCACAAAGAAATCATCCCCAATAATATTTTTGATATCCATCATGGTTAAGAAAGAACCAAAGGTATTTGAAACATTAATTGAAAGGTAACAATGTGAAAGGAAAAATACAATATAAAGATTGACTTAATACCTCTCCAATCTCATGGAGAATCATTATGGATTTTTCCAAGTGTAACTCCATACTGGTAGTGTTATAGTATAAATCTAGAATGTCTTTCATTTTCTTTTCTTCCCTTTGTGAGTCGTTTAGGAATAGAAGCGCATCATCCACAAACAAAATATAAGATAGAAACAAATTTCCTCCAATATTAGCATCTTTGACAAACCCCCCAAATTTTTTTCCTCCATAATAGTTATGCATAAACCCTTCTACAACAATTAAAAACAAAAAGGGTAAAAGAGGATATCTTTTCCTGAGACCCCCTTAGGGATGAAAGAAATTTTATGATAACCCATTTAGAAGGGTGGAAAGGGAAAAATAGGAAATACGTAGCATACCCAACCACCCTTGTGCCTATTGGGATAATGGAGTAAGTAGAAATTTCATCTAATTTCCACCTACTTTCACCATAAGTACCAGATATTTCACCATATTTACCATTACTTTGATACCAATTCAAAATATGACATGTTATATGATGTATCATACATGCAAGATGACATGCAAAATCATTGAATTAACATTCAACATTTAAAATTACAAATGAAAAAATATTCAATGACCCTAACAACATTTAACACGTAAAAAACACATTTATCTCTTCTCTAAGAACCACATAGATGGGTTTATTCTTCCCCTGTATAATTTCATTGATTTTTCTTAACTATGCATGTTGAAGAAATGATTTTCTACCTACAGAGGAGATAAAAAAATATTTTTTATAATTGAACCCTATACCAAATTTTTCCTCCAAGGAATTGAATGAGTTACCCCCCTTTCCTTTTCTAGGGCTAGAAACATGTTTTTTAAATGAAGTTGAGGCCCTATCTCCTTCAAGATCAACCTCATATGAACATGAACCTCCCCTACCATGAGATGACTCAAATTAAATCATCCCTTTAGAGCGAATATCACAATGATATTTATCCCCTAACAAAGACCTTTGAACTAAATTAGATTCCCTAAATAGTAGCTTGACATTCTCCTAAGGGTCTTGGAGGAAGGTTTCTCTAGGATATGTCTAGCTCTCTATATTTCCCAAATCTAGGTCAACTAACTTCAAAGGAGGTATTTAATTAGATATGAAAATTGTAGGCTCAAATGGCTCTAAGGTAGGAGGATCATGACTATAACTTGACCCATCCTGACCTGTTTAAGAGTCACCCCCGAAAAAATGAAATCCAAAAGTAGGATCTGCACAATCCAAGGGTAGATACTTACCAATGCTAGGAGAAGAGATAATCTAAGTTGAACCTCTAGGAACAAAATATTCCTCTTCATGAAACTTGAGATCCCTGATTTGATCATTGAGATATTTTTGGGTTTTTGGAAAAGGGTCCATGACTTTCTCTTTGGCCAATTCACATTAAAGGCCCCTTCAAGAATCCTTAGGATCATAAGAAGTAAATATTAACCCTCAAACAAATAATTCAATTTGAGAGTTGATTTTTTCCTTACCCCAATTCTAACTACCTATCATTGTTGTCGAGGAACTAATTCTCTTATTTTTATCCCAAATCATTGGGGTAAAAGGAAACAAATAGTGTTGGGTAATATTCCCATAGATATCACATCTTAAATAAAGGAATGCAAATATTTCATAATCTAGTAGTTGAATAAGAGCACAAGATCCAACAATAAAATCCCAAACCTCTAGCAACCTAGGAGTTATATGCATCTTGACAAAAACCCTAGCCTTTTTATGACTTCAATTGGCTTTAACAGATAAATCAACATTTATAGTCTTACCTAACACATCCCCCATACTTTTGAGAATATCGTCTTGCTATATCTCCCAAGGGAGCCCTAGTAAATTAATGCAGAGGGGAATAAAACTAGTGGGATCTCATTGAGGGTCAAAACAAGCCAAATAGGGATTCAATGATAAAAACTCCAACCCAATAGCAATCACCTTGGAGAATATTTTGAGCCTCTTCGGGACATCTAGAAAGGAAAGTAATCTACCTTTGTGCCAAAATGTAGAAAATTGAGACATAACCTAGAAAATGATTCTAGACCTTACTAATCCACTCAACATGATTTTGACTAGAAATAGAATGCTTGTGAAACTATCCTATAAGGGATTTCCAAAACAACATAACATTGTAGAATCATAAATAAGACACAATATTACTCAATTACAAATATATATTAAATTGCAAAAGAAAAAAGTAAATATACATTATATGTTATTAGTGTACATTATATATTATTAGGGCATTTGTTTATGACATATATCTCCAACATTTAAGATCATACCCTCCATCCTATTAACAAAATAAAAACACATATCAACATAATTTTAAAAAATGTTCTGATAAAACCTTTTTTTTTTCATTGAGATGCACCCTCTCATCCTCTTATGTTCTTGAGATTCACAACTATTCAAAACTTGTGGTGTGTAATATCACACTTTAAAACTAATGCTCAATTAATTAATTAAAGATGGGTTAAATAATAATATAACAAAAACTACATAGGAGGTTAGTCCCTGTGAAGGAAATTGAGGATTTATATTGCATTAAAGTTTTATTACATTATAAATAAATATTAGTATAATAAAAAATAAGATTTAAATTAAAAAATACTTAATTAATGTGGAAATTGAAGATTTATATTGTATTAATGTTTTATTACATTATAAATAAATATTGGTATTATAAAAAATAAGATTTAAATTAAAAAATACTTAATTAATGTAGCTATAGTTTGGATCTTATTCGTATATGGTATCATTATCATTATATGGAACTAAGATCTATAAATCCAACTCTTCATATTTATTATATAAAACTAAGATTCATAAACCCAATTCTTCATATTCATTGTATCATTATCATTCTATGAAACTAAGATTCATAAACCCAACTCTTCATATTCATTGTATAAGACACTACAAATATATCATAGAAACTTGAGAATTTGAAAAGATAAATTAAAAAAACTCTTCATATTCATTATATCATAATCATTATATAAAACTAAGATTCATAAACCCAATTCTTCATATTCATTGTATCATTATCATTATATGAAACTAAGATCCATAAACCCAACTCTTCATATTCATTGTATAAGACACTACAAATATATCATAGAAACTTGAGAATTTGAAAAGATACATTAAAAAAAGTGATTGCCCACTTCATCATTAAAGTGCCATATGTAAAAGTGAATTATACAACAATCACTAGCACCCACTTAATAGTTTACTCAAAAAAATAACATGGGATGAGAAATCTCCTCTTCCTTCATATTTATTCTTTCAAATTTCTTCATAAATAAAATAAAAATATTGACCTGTTACTTTTTATTTTCAAAACATTTTTAGTAAAATTATTTATTAAATTATTTTATTTATAACTTGTCTATCCTAAATTAATTATTCACATTCCCTTTTGTAAGATTTTGACATCAAATTGATATACGTGAAGATTTTGATATCAAATTGATATACTTGAGCATTTTAAAAACTAGTCACTTGTTTTCATGTAAACGTAGAGAAAAAACAACTCAATGTTACCAATTATTTTTTAATAATTGAAAATCAAATTTTAATGCTTACATTTTTTATATTAGGATATCAATTTCATTCAGCTACTTAATGCTTACCCTTCGGTACTTACCAAAACTCAAGGGAGGAATATTCAGCTACTGAAGTTGGTTGTTTGGTAGAAAGGCTGACAACAGAAGGTGATTGAATGTGTATTTAATGCATTTTAATATTACTGTTGAAATATATATATTTTCCAAGAACATGTTGTTCTCGAAAATTCCGTGATCAGGCCTAAATAAAAATTAAAGCTTGCAATCAATAAAAAAATTAAATATTTTTTATTTTTTATATTTTTAAATAAAAAAAAATTACAATTTATATATCACATTTTATTTTAGTTAACAACAAAATAAAATATTTATAATAAAATATAAACTAATATAAAGTCAAGGTTATGTTCATCTTACACTAATAACTAATTTTAATATATAACTGTTTTATAATTAATTTTAATATCTATATATATTATACAAATAAGAACATTAAAAATACACAAAAACTTCACAGAAATACACCAAAAATACCTGGTTTTAATATATATTATATAGAGATGAACATTGCAAAAAGATATCCCAAATAAAGAATAAACATCTTCGTTTTAAGTTGATAAGAGAGTATAGAAAGACAAAAAAGTAATACATAGAAACTGAATCCATTATGGGTAAGTACATTACAGAAGGAACTGATATGGATAAGAGCTTTTACAACAAGACATAGCTTAACAAGACATAGCTTTACAAAAAGACATAAAAAGTAATATAGAAACATTGAATCTATTAATGGAAAAATGATTTACCCTTCCTCTCATGGCTTTGCATCAAGAACTATGAATCTATTAAAGGTTGATAGATTGGCACTTTGAAGTTCAAGAATTATGAATTTATTAAAGGTTGATAGATTGACACTTTGAAGTTTTTTAATTTTTTTTTTAATTCTTCTCACCGCTTAGATCAAGAGTTCTGAATCTACTAAAAGCTGGTAAATTTATACTTTGAAGTTTTTTTATTCCTACGACAACTTATATCAAAGTGAAATGAATGTATGTTTAGAAGGAAGATTAAGAAAACCCAAAAATATGATAGATATTATCATAAATAATATATATTACTTATAATAATCATAATTTATTTATGTTCTCTATCACCCATGTCTCTTAATTAATTAATATTGGAAAAACAGAAAGAAGATTTATCTTGTATCACCCATGTCTCTTAATTAATTAAGATTGGAAAACAGAAAGAAAAATTATCTTGTATATCACCCATGTTTCTTAATTAAAATTGGAAAAACAGAAAGAAGATGATTTAACATTGGCAAAACAGAAAAACCTAAAAATTAATAATAACATAATGGCACATATAAATAATGATTCTTACACATAAGTCTTGCACATCTTATCCATAAGTAGCTAAAACGTGTATCTTTCTCTAGTCTACCATGGAAAAAGGCTACTTATAGAGATGGCTCCATCTGTACACATGATTGATTAGAGAATGCAAGATTACCTGGTGAAAAGATTCTTGACTCTTCGCAAATGTTGAAGCCTGCACGCTTTCCTCTAATGAGATAACTCGGGGCCTTAAATGGTATTATGGAAGTGACATCAAGTACGAGCCCTCTTGAAATATACCCGCAGCGTTTCCCACCATTTTACTAGAATATATGTTAATTATTAATAAGTATTTCTAGAAATCATCGCACCAAAAAAAATTAAGTGCAATCTACAACTTAAGTGGAGATTGGGGATGATCTATCAACTCTTAATCTAAACTGGTTATTAAATTTAGATAATACTGTAGATTTGACACTGACTTGAATCAATATCAACCAGTTTTAATACTGTAAAATGATAATGATTATTAACTTAAGCTAAACTGGTTATTAAATTTAGAGAATACCGTAGACAATGACATTGACTTGAATCAATATCAACCAGATTTATAAACTGTAAAATGATAACGGTTATTAACTTAAGTTAAACTGGCTATTGAATTTAGATAATGCTGTAGACAAAGACACTGACTTGAATCAGATTTATACCATATTTAATACTGTAAAATGATAATGATTATTAAATTTAAAGAATACTTTAAACAATGACACTAACTTGAATCAATATCAACCAGATTTAATATAACTAGGTTCTGAAACTTTAAAATGTATATTTACACATAACCGGCCAATTACTGAAACTCTAAATATATAACCTCAAAAAGCATATTAGGCCCAAATTAGATGGTTATTGTATGCTAATTGATATTTGAGAAGGTTGTTGCTGAGTATTAGTAAACTTATCCTATCATTGCCTCCGCTTCAAGGTAGCGTTCAACTGAGGATGGCATTTAAGAGAGAATGCTTATTGTTGGGTAGTGAATCTATCTTATTAAATTCTGTTTTATTGTTAATCATAGCTGAAGATAGGTATTGGAACTCATTAATTAATTGTGTTGTTATTTCATTATTAAGAATACTGGGAAATTTCATACCTCAATGTAGTTTTCTTGGATTTGTCTACCAGAATCTGGGTCTTAGTAACAGTAGGCTTAAAAAAAAGTCAAAATGATATTAATGGAAAAAAATGGATGCAGCATAGCGTCTGCAATGAGAAGGCCTCCTTTGGGTTCATCACTGAATCCAAGTTCGGCACGCCCATACCGAGTATCCCACCAAAATAATAAAAAAATCTCCCAGGAAGAATTATTTTACACAGTTGTCAGATAAGTCTCCCAACACCTGCAGACACAACAACGCAGGAAGATATTATAGTATGCACACGGCAAATCTCCTAGCATCTGCACACACAACATGAGAGAGTTATTTTACACAGTTGTCAGATAAGTCTCTCAACACCTGCACACACAACAACGCAGACACATATTATGCTATGCACGGAAAATTTGATGGTATAATAAACAAATTTTAGCACCCAGACAAATTTATGGTGTAATAAACAAATTTTAGCACCCGGGCAGACGTGAATAGTAAAGTTGAAACGGTAGAGCTAAGAAACAAAAATATTGGCAAATATAAAATACCCAATCTTCATAGCCAAACAACCTGTGACTAGACTGATGCGTCACTTTATTAGCAGGCAGGTCGAATCATTTGCTCACAAATCACAAATATATGAAATAATAAAGATGGATACGATCATACTTATTATTTTAGTTTTACAAATCCCAAATATATGAATTAATAAAGATGGATACATGGGCCGAATCGCGGTTGAGCGATAAGAGATTTGGAGTCAGCGTATTAATGGAAAAGAGGGCTGAGCCTGAATGATACTTGGAATCAACGTATTAATTGCAATTGCAGGGAGGGAAGGCAGAGGAAGGACTGTGGTCAATATCCAACCTGCTAGGAAGCAGTGAATGTTGGGTACGTGGATTATACGTCGTTGGATCTGAAACATTTCAGATTTATAATTCACCTGCACCTTGCTTAGCAAGCTGATGTTTGTTTGAATAAAGGATCCACAAATGGTCACCACACAAATTGACCAGAATAATTTTCTACGTGTTTATACTCCTCGTTGATGCAAGACTGTCTTGTCAAAATGGTCTTAACTATTGTGCGAGATCAAGATAAACTAATTCCTAACAATATTCAGAATATTAAAAAGGATATACATCACATACTGTGTCTCTGACTTTATCCTAATACCTAAGATACATATTCATGTTATATCCTCATGGTATGACTTTAACCTAATACCTAAGATAGATATTCACTTTATGGACTGGGCTAATTGGGGAGTAATTTTTCTTTTTAGTTATATTTCCTGCACTTGTTTTTAGATGATATAGTTTTAAATTTTAGGTTGATTTAAAAATTTGATTTATTTTTTGACTATCTAGGTTGATTTAAAATGGGGCAAAACCCTTAAAATAAGATTCTAAAATGCATAGAATTTTAATCCATACCAAACTCAAATTATCTCTAAAAATCTTATAAAATTCAGAGCTATTTTTTTATCTGAAAAAAACAGATTGCTCCCTAGTGAGCTTACTCCTTAACGTTATAGCCTCACGGTAACTTCAATGCCTTCAATAGGAGACACTCCTTTCCTCACTTCCTCGACGGACAGGCATCTTTTAACAAAGAGAAGAACCTCCTTAGACAAACGATCAACTTCCAGGTTAAGTTCCCTATAAATTTGAGAAAATGAAATGAACTCAAAACACAGAGAAATTTGTTTCCAGCTAATGACATACTGGCTTAAGAATGATATAATGAATTTGAGACTCATTTCTCATCCAATTAATAACCAAGACAGCGAGGCGCCATATGTTTCTCTTCAAAGCACAGCAAAAAATATATCTTAAAGCCAGTGACTCTGCCAAGTTATTTGACTTAGCCCTAACATACCCTTTTAAGAGGAAGAAATAGACGTCTTAGAGGAAGAGAACACCTTCAACACCACAAAAATCAGCATGCCTATTCCAGGCACCACAGAAAAACGCCACGTAGATGATTACTCGATTTCCATATTTTCAATATGGAGGGTAGGCTAATGACGAGGCGTTGATCTGATATTAGAGACCATAGCATTGACTCTAAAATGAATCTGGACAGGAAAAATAAACTTCCCTTGAAAATTTTATGGAAATCTAAATACTCCGACAAATAATGCATGTCAAAGCTCACAATTTCTCATGTTTAGAGTTTTGAGACCAAGCTCTCAGACAGTATTCCACCGAATCCGCACACCTAACACTTCTTTGGCCTGTAATAGATTTTGATAGTTTCTGGACCTCCTAGGCATATGGACACCCTACCAACAATTGAAATATTAGTTCTTATGCTGCTCGAAATAAAAGGAAAAGGAAGGTACCTGGTCCTTGTTTCCCGCTCCATTTGAAATTATCCCACATTAGAACTTTGTTTCTTAGGACTAACGAAAGGAAATTGTGTCTGCTTAGGAGCCCTAAGGTTCCGAACCTTCTTATCAGGACTGGCCCTAGTCCTCTTGGTTAATGACGGCAATCAACAAATTCCTGCCATCTATCGGCATCAGGCCTCACCAGACCCGAATCCTGAGATTGAAGATCAGGCCCCACCAGACCCAAATCCTGAGATTGAAGCCATCCTTGAGGAAATTCCTGCCATCTATCGGCATCAAGCCCCAACAGACCCAAATCCTGAGCTTGAAGACAACCTTGAGACGAGATATAGGAGCGATCAGATTGCCCACCTGGTTCAGTGTATAGTAACCTCCCTACCTTAATAAATAACCCTAGTCCTCTGGGGGAAAGGGCTCCCTGCAACCAACTATAGCGTCAAACCCAATCCTAACTTGAGATCTGTTTGCAATCCGAGATCTGTTTGAAACCCACCATGCAAGGAATTTACCAATCACTGGGAAACCGGAGTCAATGCCTTCCACTGATTTGTCACAGACTTGACGCTCGTGCTTGGATTCTAAATCCAATCAGTGAAAGAGCCTGGCATAATATATTTCACATCTAGTATTTTACACCATAGATTATCTTTCGTGAAATTCCCAATAGATGAGACACTACAAGAGAAACCCTAAAAATATTTAAATTCTTTAAACCCCACCTGCTAGTCACATTACGCCTAGCTAGGACCTGCCACTTCACCAGGGGAATTTTGTCAGACTCCACTTTTCAAGACCATAGAAATCTAACATAGACATGCCTAAACCTCTATAATACTTCTTTCGAGATAGGTTCTAGTGCATGCTACAAACTGAAATTGCTTCCAAAATTGACTTATTTTTTACTGAAGTAAGATCGAGATAGGTTCTAGTGCATGCTAGAAACTGAAAGTGCTTTCAAAATTGATTTTACTAAAGTAAAATAGGCTTCAATAAATAACCACTTGTTTCACTAGTGAGTTATCCTTGACTCAATTTCACAAATAAATCATCCCGAGTGATCTGTTTGATATAGCCATAAAATAAAAAAAAATAAAAAAATGTATTTGAAACCTTCATTGAAAGGTAAAAAGGAAAAATACAATATAGAGATTGAAATTAATATCTTTCCAATTTCATGGAGAATCATTATGGATTTTGGTAAATATAATTCCACATTGGTAGTCTTATACCATAAATCTAGAATGAATTTCATTTTCTTTGCTTTTCTTCATGAGATATTTAGGAATAGAAGCCCATGATCTACAAACAAATATAAAATATTTAAACAAATAATCTCCAATAATGAAATCTTTTACAAACCCCCATAAAATTTTACCACCATAATAATTATGCATAAAACCTATGTAATAATTAGAAACAAAAAGGGTGAAAGAGTACAACATTGTCTAAGATCCCCATAGAGATTAAGGAAATTTTATGTCGACCCATTTATAAGGATGGCACAAGAAAAGAGGAAATACTACCCATTATCCACTCTCTAGATTACCCAACCACCCCTATTCATGTTGGAATGGTGGAGTACATAGAAATTTTATCCAATTTCCACCACTTTTACCATAATTACCACTACTTTGATACCATTTCAGATTATGACATGTTATATGATTCATCATGCATGCAAAATGACAAGAAAACCCATTCAGTTAACATTCAACATTTCAAATTACACATGAATAATCGTTCAATGACTCTAGCAACATCTAACACATAAAATACACAACATAAATAGCATAGTGACAAATACAAACCAGAACACTTATCCTTTGTGGAATCACCAACTAGTTGTGAACCTTAGAATTTTTTCCTGACAATTGACTCTGCTACTCTAGTTTCTTGAGCAATATGTCACCCCTTAGTTGGCACTATGACTCCACAAAGGAAATGATTCCCTAAAGGCAAGCTATGGTTTGACAATCAATACAAGTAGAAAACTAGGCCAAGGTACAAAATTCCTACAACAATTCCAACCAATCAATTCTCATTCCCTTATCATGCACAATCCAAGGAAGGGGGTCCTCTTTCCTCTACAGTGCCTCAAATTGTCACCCTTCGCTTCTAGTGCTCTAGCACAAGTCAAACATGAAGTATCTAAGTTATGGCTCCAACAACTCCAGCTACACTAATGGAGTCCTCACATACTCTCCATTCCTCACACAATGGAAACCTACCCACACAATTATCAATCCAAGGCTTCCACCTTAACCAAGGAAACCAAATGAGAATTTTCCATTCTCATCAAGCATAATTCACTAAGAATTCTTAATATTTTTTGATACCTCTAGCCTCTCATAGGTTCCACACAACTTGAATTTAGGAATGTGCTAGAATCATGGTGGAATGGTTTA
The DNA here is from genome assembly GCA_000966675.3 of Picea glauca. Lineage (NCBI taxonomy): Eukaryota > Viridiplantae > Streptophyta > Pinopsida > Pinales > Pinaceae > Picea > Picea glauca. The sequence goes on along the minus strand of JZKD02S2355877.1, from coordinate 205,912 downwards.
TAATGGACATCAAAATGGTACATTTTCCATTAGTCTCAAACATAGGTATGCATGCCTCTTTTCCAACATGTGGCAGTCAAGGATCAACTTTCCCACCACTTTGGAAATCGTCTTCATGCATTAGGAACTTAGGATATATTTTGAGATTATGAATTAGGATGGGAATATTTTAATATATTTTTGGCTTTGCCCCCTTCCTAAGCCTCTTAGCCCCTTCACCTTCCCTCTCATGGAATATTAGCATGCCATACTCTTTATCTATTTGGTCTATAATTTTGATCTATTTTTATCAAGTAGAATATATGTACAAAATGCATTGTTAGGATGTTCAACCAAAATCATATAGGTTCTCTTGCTCAATATCATATTGCCTCACTAGCCTATATATCATATGTACACATACATATTACAACATCGGGATCAAGTTGGGGTATTAGAATCCACTTGACCATTGACACATTGAAACCTACTTGCAAAAAAAACCAACCTCAAATACACCCATTTCACACATCCCCTATCTTGAAAGATCAAAGAAAGACCTTGCCACACTACCATGTCCTTTTTGCATCTCCCAAATAGTGTTAACCTACATCCTGTTGTTTGCGAATTTGTGGAAAAGTTTTGTATTTTCGTATCTACATTCAATTCAAATTGATTTTCTCTTTTGATGGCATTTTGTTCTATTTGAGCCAAGAATTGTGCTATTTTTTATTCTAACCGAAGAAGTCTACTCTTCAAATCCTTGTTGGAAACACCATTAAAAACTTGGTTATAAACATCAACAATATGTTCTTCATTTTCATTGATATTTTTCTCACTTTATTCTTATTTGGCATGGATTCATAAATTTATTTCCTTTTTGAATTTCATAAGGGTTTTTTGCAACTTTGAACTAGTTTTCTCCCTTGAAGATGTATAACATCCTTGTCACTTCAAATGCACCGATTATTGAAATTTCAAATCCTCAAGCCATGTTTCTTTGAATTTGAAATGGGAGGCTGATTTAGGGTTCGTTGTAGATATTTGGAAGATAATTAGCATATGGTCTGACCCTCCACCTATATCCACCCAATCCCTCAAACTGAGTACGATAGTTATAAGAAATCCAAATATGAGGAAATGATCAAGCCACTTAGAAATGACAGCTTTGTCAGTCCTATTATTGTGCTAGGAATGCACCAAATTCCTTTGGGAAATATATGTCTCATTATCCTCTTTGATCTTATAAATAAAATAGCATTCCAAACAATCTAACCTTGAAGACAAACCCCAAACCTACAAAATGACTAAAGGTGAAATTAATTTCCCCTTCGATTACAACATTTCCATGATGTATACATACCAAGAAAAGTGAACTATTGAAAATTACTATCTACCTTCATAACGATGATACATTTAAATGACTATAAGCTTCAAACCAAGTTCCTTGATTTGAAATATTTTCCATATACTTGAAACAATTAGAGGTGAATTTACCAAGGACACTAAATTCCTCCAACCAGGCAAAAGACTACGAGAGATCCCTTCAACATTTAATGCCAAAAAACACAAATCCTTCAAAAAATTACTTAATAAATTAATGATTTGATGATCCTCACCCATTGTCTCTCGGAAAAAAAAATATATAGATGTTGAAATTTTACCAAATGAGCCAAAGCTAGTGCTTTTGGGTTACTAGCCAAACCCCTTATATTTAAGGCCATAATGGTCATTTTAGAAGTTGACTTGGGGTTATCTCTTCTCTAAGAACCCCATGGATGGATTTATTATTTCCTTGTATAATACGCTTCATTCTTATTAACTTTGCATGTTGAAGATAATATTTTGTACCTATATAACAACTAAAAGAATCATTTTTATAATCAAACCCTAGACCAAATTGTTCCTCCAAGGACTCAAATGACTTTCCCCATTTCCTTTTCTAGGTCTTGAAGAATATTTTTTAAATGAAGATGAGGCCAAATATCCTTCAAGACCATCCTCATCTAAAGATGAACCTACCCTACCATGAGATGACTTAAATTAAATCACTTCTTGAGAGGGAATATCACGCAGATATATATCCGCTAATAAAGACCTTTGACCTAAATTAAATTCCCTAAGTAGTAGATTGACCTTCTCCTTAGGGTCTTGGATGAAGGCTTCTCTCAGAGATGGCCATCTCTTTGGATTTCCCAAACCTAGGTCAACCAACTTCAAAGGAGGTATTTCATTAGATATGAAAATCGTAAGTTCAAATGGCTCTAAGGTAGGAGGATCCTGACTAAATATTGATCGATCCTAACCTACTATAGAGCCACCCACCAAAGAAAGAAAGACAAATGCAGGATCTACAAAAACCAAGTGTAGATACTTACCAATGGTAGGAGAAGACATAATCTAAAATTTGAACCTCTAGGAAGAAAATCTTTCTCTTCATAAAACTTGATATCCCAAATTTGATCATTGATACATTTTTGAGCTTTTGGAAAAGGGTCCATAACTTTCTTCATGAATGGCCCCTCCAAGTATCCTTGCGATCATAAGGAGTAAATTTTAATCGTGGATCAATAAATTCCATTTGAGAGTTGACGTTTTCCTTATCTCGAGTCTAACCACCCATCATTGTTGTTGAGAGCTAATTATCTTCTTGTTCTCCCAAATCCTTAGGGTAAAAGGAAACATATAGTGCTTGATAACATGCCCATAGAGATCACATCCTAAATAAAGGAATGCAACTCTTTCATAATCCAGTAACTAACTAAAAAAACAATATCCAAGAGAAAAATCCCAAACCTAGCTAGCAACCTAGGAGTTATACCCATCATGACGAAAACCCTAGCCACTTTACAAATTAAACTAGCCTAAGCAAATAAATCGACATCTACATCACGTGACATGTCCCCAATACATTTGAGAATAGTCTTTGACTATAGCTCCCAAGGGAATAAATGCACAAAGAAATAAAACTTATTGGGGGTCAAAACAAGCTAATTAGGGATTCAATGATAAAAATGTCAACCAAATACCAAACACCTTGAAGGATCTACTGACTTAGCCTCTTCAAGAAATCTAAAAAGGCTTCTTCAAGAAATCTAAAAAGGAAAGATATCTAACTTTGAGCAAAAATGGAACATAACCTAGAAAAGGATTCTAGACATTACTAATCCACTTACCAAGATTTTGAATAGAATTCTTGTGGAACCATCCTATAACTATTTCCAAAACAACACAACATTATAGAATTATAAACATGACACAATATTACTCAATTATAAATATACTTTAAATTGAAAAAAAACAAAAATTATACATTATTTCAGTGGCACATATGTATTAATAGTAGGTGGTAAACTCGAATAGGGATCATCTCGAATAGGGATCATCTCGGATTATCATCTATTTGAATGGATCTAATGGTTAAAAACATGGGTTTAGAAGTCAGAGCTTCAAATCCACATAGAATAGAGTATGAACACCTCCACATTTTTAAATAAAACATAATTGATAAAAGTAAACAAAAAAATTAAAAAAATCAATATTTTCACATATTTTTGGATTTTCAGTTTTCACATATATATTTTTGGATTTTCTGTTTTCACCTATATATATTTTTGGATTTTTGAGATACGCCTCTTCGTGATTGCAAAGCCTGCATCAGATTGGTTAAAACTAGGACGAAATCAATGGCGTTTCTATAAATTCGAACTACCTCAAAATATGTAAAAGATATTTTGTAATAGGAACGCACAACTACAGTCTGCGAAGTAAAGAACTGTGAGAATTACTGTAAGAATACCTTTGCCTTTTGTAGTCGAAAAGTACAGGCGCCATTGTGAGATCACAGTCATTGTCACAGTCATGCAGCGAACACTAAACTGTAAGGAGCAATCGCTGAGCAACTCTCCTTTGGCGGATGTGTAATAGACTACCACCACCATAATCATTCATGATGATGGTGTAGCATTCTTACTATAAGCCCTTACTCCTGCCCGCCAATGGAGAGTTACCCCGCAAATGGTCACCACACAAATTGATCATAATAATTTTCTACCTGCTTCTACTCCTGGTTGATACCGATCAAGAGAGATTTTGGGTATTTAATCCCTTCAGAAAAAGGGATATCCATAATAACAGTAAAGTATATACCTGGGGAAGATGGACGTAATCAATAGTTTCAAAGATCGAGATCAAGAAGGAATACGGTACAATGCTATGAATCTTCGCTCTTTAACGATTCTCCGCATCTTCGTGTCTTTTCCTCTGGGTTATTGTGCATTGCGAGATATTACGCATATAATGTGTATTACATACACACCAATCAGCAATCGAATATCTTCGTTAGTCTGCCGACACATCTGCAAATATCTCAGTCTCGGTCTGCGGAACTGGAACGAACAATAATATAGCAAGGATAAAATAATCTCTCCTGAAACGCTCATTCCGGACGATTTGGGGAGAAGGAATAGGTATATTCCAGTAACTACGGTGATCAATGACTCCAAATTGCGGTATCTTTAAGCGAAATAGATGCTGTTTTTGAAGAGGAGATAGACAGGTTGGGACAGCCCGTCGGCATATCCAAAGGAAAAGCTGCGGATATTCCATGTCTTTAGAAGGCTTAGTATTCCTTTAAAAGTGAAAATGACCTTTATCTAATTTTTGTTTTCACAACGTAAAAATACTATTGTGTCCAAATGTCTTAGGTTTCATAAATAATAATTTTTGAAAGGGTTTTAGTTGTGTCCAAATGTTTTAGGTTTTATAAATAATTTTTTTTAGGGTTTTAGTGGTGTCCAAATGTTTTAGGTTTCATAAATATTTTTTTTAACGTTTTAGTGGTGTACAAATGTCTTAGGTTTTATAAATAATTTTTTTTTAAAGGGCTCTAGTTTGATTTTTTTTTTTAATTCTATGTAGTGGTTGTGTTATGGAGCATTGTGTTTCCTTATCCATATTGTATTTGTACTAATGAAATGTTGATATGATATTGAGTATATTCTTTTAATGGCTTTAATGACTTCAAGTCTTGTTGTTGAATGAAGAGTCTAGAAACCTTGGGTACCATCATTGAAATGAGGGGAAGTACCATAAAAAAAGTTGATGTTCCTTTACATTAAAAATAATCAAATATAAGTGTGTAGAAAAAAAAAATGACCCTCCTTTAAAATAAAAATAATCTAATGTGATCTGAGTGTGTATGTTTTCACAATTAGTCATATTGTTGCTTAAAAATCCTAGATATTGACATCCTAAAAATATTGATCATGACTGCAAACTTAGCTAATTTTGAAAGTCCATCATTCATTGTGTAGGTCATTAAATTTAATTTTCTTTTGTTTTAATTGGCTAAACTTACTCTTACCCAACTTGATTTGACTTATTTTTCCTTTATTGTGTTCTCTCTTCCCCTTTTTTTTTTCCTTAAATTGATTAACTGAAGTGATTTCTCCTTTATTAATTTATTGTTTTATCAAAGTAATAGCTAATTAATTTAATATTTTTTCATTTTTTCATAACTTATTATTCTCCTTTTCTTCAACTTTTATTTTTTAATATTTTTTTATAGGTGAAATATCCACTCTATTCAAAACTACTTACCAAATTTATATTCAAATCTTAAACAACATAATCTAACCTAATGCTTACCAATTGAATTGAATTAGAAAAAGTAAAAAGATAAACTTACACTTAAAAGTAACTCATGAGTACTCCAATTAAATAAGTTAAACTTATGATGTAGATACTACCAATTGAGTCCACATATCGAATTTAAACTTAAATGTGTGACATGTTTCAAAACTACTACAAAATTTATATCCAATTCTTAAACATAATCTAACCTAATCCTTAGTAAATGAATTAATTGAATTAGAAAAAGTAAAAAGATAAACTTACACTTGAAAGTAACTCATGAATACACAATTAAATAAGTTAAACTTATGGTGTCCATACTAATGAATTAATTGAATTAGAAAAAGTAAAAAGATAAACATACACTTGAAAGTAACTCATGAATACACCAATTAAATAAGTTAAACTTATGGTGTCCATACTAGCCATTGGGTCCACATATCGAATTTAAACTTATGGTGTACATACTACCAATTGGGTCCACATATCGAATAATATATTCATCTTCCTTTATATAGTGATGTCTCCTATGCCTAATAATTGGTGCCACGCTAATGATATCTCCCATACCTAATAACCTATGCTAATGATATCTCCCATGCATAATAACTCTGGCTATGCCCGGGTGTACAATTTACGAAGTCTTTGGTAACTATTTTTTTTTCAATTCTACGTTTTATGTATTTTTGTTGTTTGGTCATGGCAATGAGTTTGCAGAATGAGATTATTGAGTTTGTGTAATGAGACCAGAGATTTGAGATCAAGGTTGGCATAATGACACAAATGTATATAAAAGAGGGTAGACGTTGGTTGTGTTGGTCAGTTTTGGGAGAGATCAAGGTTGGCATAATGAGATTATTGAGTTTGTGTAATGAGACAAGAGATTTGAGATTAAGGTTGGAATTATGAGATTATTGAGTTTGTGTAATGAGACAAGAGATTTGACATCAAGGTTGGCATAATGACACAAATGTGTATAAAAGAGGGTAGACGTTGGTCGTGTTGGTCAGTTTTGGGAGAGTCAATTATGACACGAATCTCAAATTCTTGGTGTTCAATTATAAATACTTTAATTACGTTATGGTAGGAAGTATAATTTCCATGAAAAAAATGTGAAGTGAAGATATGATCAAGGCCATTTCAAGAATAGACAAAAAAAAAATTGTGAAGTGAAGATATTATGAAGGCCATTGCAAGAATATACAAGGGCATGCAAGTAGGGAATTGCATGTATAATGTAGGCATATGCAAGTAGGGAATAATATGTATAATGTAGGCATTCCAATGGTTAGGTTTGTATATATTTTTCACATCGTTGGAAAGAAAGTTAAAATTTTATAAATTTGTTGTATATTTATTTTGATATTAGGATTTATCCTTCAGCTAGGTATTCTTTTTAAACCAATGCTACAAAGAATTTTAATTTACATTTCAACTTAAATTTAGAAGGAATTTAGTAAATTTACATTTCAACTTAAATTTAGAAGGAATTTAGTACTAGAGATTTATTGTCTCTTCTTCCATTACTTTTGATATATTATCTTATTTATACACTACTCTCATGAAACAAGGAGTTATTTTAACAATATATCTCAAAGAATCAATGATACTCGAGGATAATGAACATGGGCGATCTTCCTTCTTTTGAATTGAGTGACAATAATTATTATTACCTACTACTTGTCTTATGGAATAATATGTAATCTATGTTGGACATGATTGTTGTTGTAATGATCATTATGAGGTAGTGTTTGTCTATACATGGGTAACCCTCTTATATGTTTTCAGGAAATTGTTAGATCTAGTTCGATATAACAGATTATCTCTAACTAGTTGGCTCATATTTTGGTGTATGGTTGAAATATTCCCTCATTAGGTTGTTTGTGTGCTAAAATAGTGTGTCTATATTAAGGAAAATATTTATGTATAAATATGTAACATTTTTTTATGGTAATAGATCACTTAATATACTTTTAGTATGTGGAAACGATGTCCACTCTCCCATTAGGTTACAAGATCTAATTGCAATATGCTACTAGATATTTCTAACAACAAAAGGATCAAGGTGGAAAGAGTACATTTGAAGAAACATGGGGATTTGGTCTATGTTAGAGATGTTTTCATTCTAGTCATAGCCACCAACATAATGATTTTAGAAGATAGCTAAACTAAATAGTGATCAAAATTTCCTACTAATCAATATAATGATGATACTGAGAGGGGGGTGAATTAGTATCAAGTACAATTTAAAACCTTTTTCAACTTATACTTAAACCATTCAACTATATCCATTGAGAAATGAACAATAGTATAAGAGTTACACCAATACACCACCATACACCATGCACAATATATGAGAAATAATCAATAGTTATTGTTCAAGGGAAGTAATGAATTCCAAAGGTAGCTAAAGCTTCCAAATGTAAAGGGAGGGATAAGCCTCCAAGAGGAATATAGAATCCTCCAATATCAAGAGAGAGTTGAACTCTCCATCCTTCCCCCTTCTGTCCACCCAAGAATATATGAGAGATAATAAAACTTTACATTAAATAATCACCATCAACCAATCATCACATAGAACCTAATAATGCTTCCTGAGACTTCTTCAATTTCTGCAATTCTTCAATTCTTGGATTAATCTGATCCTGTAGATAATATTACTCCATGTATTCTCTAAAACTCCTCCAATTTTCACTTCTTGAAACCTCCCCAAAAAGAGGTTATAGAAAGAATGGTAGACTTTATTCAATTCTGGTCTATTCAGGAGAGTGAACTTGCATAGAATGCCCCGCGCTGAATAATTACCTTCTGACTCTAAAACTCGCACACAAGAAACTAAAGTCCGTACTCTTTCCAATGAAATTTTCCGCACTTCATTTGTATTCTCGATGAAGAAGTTATGATTGTTTTACCCAGAACACATGTTTATTGACTAGCTTCAGGACTGGTCACAAATCCTATCTTCCACAGAGTGTATCTCCATAATTATAA
>JZKD02S2355877.1:174744-189601 GCA_000966675.3 Picea glauca | reverse complement strand
TATATTATATTACAATATCTATTATAATTTATTGTTAATATATAAATTAAATTGGTCCATTTGACCTTAAGAAAGGTAAGAGATTACCTTGATTTCTCTAAACTGTATTTAGATATTGGAAAATCATTAGGAGAAGCATTTCAAGATTATTATAGTTTTGATGACTTCCAAGGTTAGGAAGGTTGGTATTGTGAAAAATATTTTGAACTTGAGATCTAATTTGGGTATAAGCATGACACTTTAGGAGAAAGTGTTTTTCATCTTCAATCCCCTTGGTGTCACAAAGGTGATATATTTTTTAATGCGATGACGTTTTGACCTTGGCCACCTCCCAATTTCACTATGTAGGTTATGAGAATTAGTTCTTATTTTAGTTCACTAGAATTAGTTCTTATTTTAACAATATTAATTCCCTTCTTTAAGCTAGTCAAAATAGAGAGATACCTTTAAAAGTCTCAAGAAATTTTGGAGAGCCCTTTTTCATCCATATTGTTTATCTTGTTATTTTACATTAAGTACATAATTATAGGTGTAATATGAGTGGTGTAAAAACTCTTTGTGAGAACTATAAGATAGGGTGTTGCCTTTAATTTTTAGATTAGAAGTTATAAAATTATTTTACATTTTCTCTATCTTTCTTGAGGATTCTCAAAAGATACTCCAAGCAAAGAATGAACAACTAACCATCATATAGGATATATTACTATAGGATATATTATGAAATATTATGATGATAACAATTCTTTTGATTTATACAATGAATAGAGCGGAAAACATCACGTCCATATAGATCATCATAATTAAGTATCTTTAATGTATTTTTTTGAAGACAAAAAATGGTGAAGATTCTTGATTTATTTATTTTAGTGATAAAACAATGTAAATTAGTTAAAGTATTTTTTGGTCTTTGATTTCAGGAATTTGATATATATATATTTTGAATCCTATAGGATATATTATGGAAAAATATGATGATAACAATTCTTTTGATTTATACAATGAATAGAGCGGAAAACATCACGTCCATATAGATCATCATAATCAAGTATCTTTAATGTATTTTTTGAAGATAAAAAATGGTGAAGATTCTTGATTTATTTATTTTAGTGGGAAAACAATGTAAATTAGTTGAAGTATTTTTTGGTCTTTGATTTCAGGAATTATATATATATATATATATATATATATATAATTTTGAAATTTGTTTTAAAAAAAATTATATAATATTATATATATAATTAATGAATTATTTAAAATAATTCAGAACTTTAACACAATAACTGAAAATAGAAAAAACAAAGATTATTGATTTCTTATGGAAAGATAATAGAAATGACCCTCAAGTTTGGGACATAAAATACTTGATTGTAAACAATCACCTAGACTAGATAATAGAAATGACGTTGAAGTTTGGGATATAGTATACTTGATTGCAAACAATCACATAGACTCCATTTCAATCAATTGTTAAAACTATTTTACATTTTTCCATCACCAACATTAAAAACTTATTTATCATACAATCAATTTAAGCACGTCCTAGTTGGTCGAAACAAGTGTGTATGGTATAATCTGTTCAAGATTTGATGAGGTTTGATATGCACAACATATTTGAAAAGAATGTGATTTTTATAAGTCGCAGTTATATATATATATATATATATATATATATATATATATATATAAAAGCATGGAAGCGTGCAGCATTTTAGCTGTACATGTTTGAGGGAAACAAATATCTAATTATAATAAAGACACTTTTGGTACATTGCATATTTGGTGGGTAATTGGGGTTTGGTTTTGAAGTTTATCCAACAACTAAGTAATAAAATTGGCTTGTAGATAAAAGGACTTTTATGTATATTAAAAGTATTCTTTGTAGATAAAAGGACTTTTATGTATATTAAAAGTATTCTTTATTATGGTATTATATTAATATAGAAACAAATTACAGTGTTTCTTTTCAGATCAATAAGCTTGTTTGTTTTAGGTGGATTTGAGTGCAATAGGGTTTTTTAAACAAAGTCAGTTCAAAATCATTGGTAGATCAATCATATTATTATGTTCCATATTATTAATGTTAATACAGAACTTGCTAATCTTGGAATCTAAGAGGAGTGGAAGGATAGAGCTATAGGCAAATTATGTTGGAAGAGCATAAACAAATCATATAAAAAACATAATCAAAGGATAATATTTCAAGAGAAATCTATTTAGAAATAATTTTAGGAGATTGTAGTTATGAATGAACATATTGACAAAATGAGAAGAAGACAAGATAATACAGAGAAGACAGAAATGGAAAACATAAATGAGAAGAGCACAATTCATTAAGGGAAAAGAGTTGAGCTAAATAAGCTTCAACAAATCAAGAAAATCAAGAAAAATTTGTATAGCTGGCCACGACAATTGGCAGTGTACAGTCACACATTGTTGAGGTTATAGATATAATCAACACTCCCTCTTAAACTCATCAGTTACAAACATCAACACTGATAATGCCCAAGCGTTGTCTATGAAAATAAAAAACAAATTTTCTTAGTGGCTTCATAAAAATGTCTACGAGTTGATCTCCTGAGCCACAAAATTGAAGTGCGATGCCACCATTATTGACTAGCTCGCGTATGAAGTGAAAACGAGTGTCAATATGCTTTCTTTTGTTGTGAAACACATGGTTTTTGGATAAATCAATTGTTGAGGTGTTGTCACAAAAGACAGGAGTCAAAGAGTCATCGATCTCATAATAAAATAATAGAATCCAGAATTATTGATAGGAATTATCACCATTCACCAAGACATTCAGTTAGGAGAGAACACAGTAGTTCAAGTCTACCTCATGTCAGGAAGAATAAGAAAAGTTCCAGAGTGGGTGTGTTGTAAGGACAAATGAATAATATCAATCCTCCTACCTTTGATCGTGAACATAAGAAACATGAGTATGCAGAGAATTGGTTATTGGGGATGACAAAATACTTTCATTTGCAAAATTATTCCTCACAGATAGAAAGAAGAATTTCCATTTATCAGTTTTAGGTAAAATCATCAATATGGTGGAACCACCTCATGCAAGTACAACACATTAGAAGAAACTCACTTGAAGGAAGTTCAAAAATAATTTTCAGAAGAAATACTTGGTCAAGTGTTACTATGATAGGAAGATGAAGGAGTTCTTTGAACTCAAGATTGGAAGTATGACCATAGATGAGTATGAGGTAATTTTTTTGGAACTGTTGAAGTATGTTGACTTAATAAAGGATGAGCAGTTCAAGATTCAAAGGTTCCTAAGTGGGATTCCATCAATATTCAATGACAAGATACAGTATGATGATTCCAAGACATTGGCTGAAGTAATAAGGAGATATAAATCCCTCTATGATCAACATAGGGGAATACCAACTTTCCAAAATGCTCGCGAATATAGGAAGAAAGGTAACATGGAGTAGAGAAAGAATGGGAGCAAGCCACCATTCTTCAAAAATAATTCTCAGGGGCAAATAACTCCAAATGATCCTAGAATGTCAAAAGCATTGGGAAAGAGGCCAAGGAAGTATCCTATGAAATGTTGGGGTTGTGAGGGAGATAACATGTAAAAAGATTTCCCTCATAGATGTCAAAAAGTGAAGAATGTAAATAATGTACAATAGGATGATACAATTGAGTACATGGGAAGAAGCATGTAAAGGATCTATGCATCCTTGGAAAACAAGCAATATTAGTTTCAATCCCAAATGATTGAAGTGGAAGGTAATATTAGTGATCAACCTATTGATATTTTAATTGATTCAGGAGATATTCGTAGTTATATAGATCCTAATTTAGTGGAAAGATTTCATTTTCCAACAAGGAAACTTGGAAAAAATTGGTTGGTTCATCTATCTATAGGAGATAATAGAATAATTAATGAGATGGTTAAGGAATGTCCAATGGACCTGAATGGATCAAGCACACAAGAAGATTTGAATATCATACTGTTGGGATCATATTATTTCCTAATTGGTATGGATTGGTTGAATTAGAAACATGCTATCCTAGACTATTATAATAAGACATTTAATTCCTTGGATGAGGAAGAAAACTTGAGAATAGTTAAAGTTATTCCAAGGGAAGTAACTATCAGATAAATTTCAGCCTTGCAAATGAAGAAAATCTTTAAGAAAGGATGCCAAATTTATGCAGCTCATATGGTGGAAGAACCTAAGGATAAAGTTACAAATATTGAAGACTATGATGTCTTAAAATAGTTTTAAGGTGTATTTAGAGAAATAATAGGATTTCCACCCAAGAGAGATATTGATTTCTTTATCAATCTTATGCCTAGAGAAACCCGAGTGTCCAAGAATCCTTATAGGATGAGTGCTCTAGAGTTGAAGCAATTGAAAATTCAACTTGAAGAGATTTTGAAGAAGGGGTACATACACCCAAGTGTGTCACCTTGGGGCTCCCTAATGTTATTTGAAAATAAGAAGGATGGAACCTTAATTATTTCGATTGACTTTAAGTAGTTGAATAAGATGATTGTGAAGAACAAGTATCCTTTGTCGATGATAAATGACCTTTCTAATCAGCTAAAGGCTGAAAATATATTTTCCAATATTGAACTGAGATCATGCTATCATCATGTGATAATTAAAGAAGAATATATCAGTAACCAAACATTTAGAACAAGGTATGGCCATTATGAGTTTACATTGGTTCCATTTGGGTTCTCAAATGCACATGTTGTCTTTGTGTGTTTGATGAATAGTATATTAAGAAATTACTTGGATAATTTTGTCATTGTCTTATTGGATCACATACTTATATACTCCAAGTCTGAATAAGAGCATGAACAACACTTGATGATGGTACTACAAGTATTAAGGGAGCATAGTTGTATGCAAAGTGGAGAAAGTGCTAATTCTATTAGAGGTAGGTACATTACTTAGAGAATATCATTTCATAGGAAGGGATAGTTGTGGATACTGAGAATATAAAATCCGTTAAGGGATGTCTAGTACCAAAGAATGTCTCAGAAGTAAGATATTTCATAGGAATTGCAGGTTACGACAGAATATTTATTGAAGGTTTCTCAAATATTTCACACCCAATCACTTATTTGCAAAAGAAAGATGTGAAATTTGAATGGTCCGCATAATATGAAAATAGCTTCCAATACTTGAAGAACTTATTTAAAAGTGCATACATATTGAGGATTGTTGATCCAAATGAAGATCTCATTGTTCACACAGATGATTGGAAAGAAGGACTTGGGGAATCCTTAGTCAAAATGGGTATGTGATATTCTATTAGTTGAGGAATATGAGAGAGAATGAGAGACATTATGCCACTAATTATTTATAATTGGAGTTAATAGTGCATGCCTTTAATATGTAGAGGAAATATCTCATGGGAAGAATATTTGAGTTAGGAAAAGACCATAGCAGTTTGAAATATTTGTTTGGACAACTAGCTTTGAATGCTAGACAAAGTAGATGGTTGAAATTCCTTAGTGAGAATGACTATGAGATAAACCATTCAAAGGAAATGAGACCAAGGTGGTTGATGCACTCAATAGGATTGTTCATGAGATGCATATTACAACCATTAGAATGTACATATATGATTTCAAAGACATAGTTCTCGATGTTGCAAAATCAGATAAGCGCTATATGGAAACAAAGGAAAAATTATAGCAAGGTAATAATCCACTGAAAATTTAATATTATGAGCTAAGGGGGGATGGTATCCTCATGTACAGGGGAATAGTTTATGTGTATAATTCTCTGGAAATGAAAAATATGGTGCTAAGAGAGATGCATAATGTTCCTTATGTTGGGCACCCCAGGTACGAAAAAATAATTGCTGCTATCAAGAGCCAATGTTTTTTTCCTAGTATGAAGAAAGAGGTGGCTAAGTATATAGAGATTTTTATAATTATAGAAGGTCAAGGATGAGTAGAGGAATATATATAGTTTTCTACATCCATTGTTCATTTTGGAGTGGAAAGGGGAAGTGGTGACAATTGATTTCATCACCAAGTTTTCCATAACATCCAAGCAACATGATTCCATCATAACGGTGGTAGATAAGCTCACTAAATATGCTAATTTCATTCTAGTAAATATGTCTCACAAGATAGCTAACATTGCATATATTTATATGAGGGAAATTTCTAGGCTACATGGTGTGCCTAAGGAAATTGTTTTTCCAAAGTTCACATCAATTTTTTCGAAGGGATTGTTCAAATGATTTGGGACAGATATGAAAATTAACAGACCATATCATTCATAGTCAGAAGAGAAGACATAGAGGGTAAATGAATTGATTGAAGATATGATAAGGATGCATGAGATGGATAAACCATCAAAATGGGAATACTACCTACACTTAGTTTATTTTTCTTATAATAATGGGGATCATGCATCCTTGAAGATGAACCCATTTCAAGCATTATATGGAATTCCTAAAACCCCAATTGGATGATGTCAAGGCTCATAATGATGACGTTAGGTGCATTCAAGGGCCAACGTCATGGTGGGAGGGAAAGACCCCACTAGGTCTAGGCCTGCCAAAGTGCCTCTGGAGGAATGCCCTCCCTTTTCTCTGGTGCAATCCACTAGTATCCCTCTTCCCGTGAATGGGATCTCAACATCCATCTGGTGGGATTTTATCCCTATGGAGGTTCGAGATAATCATCTCCCCATATGTTCCTACCCATAAGGCATTGTCCTGCAAAAACAAAAAGTACGCCCTCCATGGGCTCATAAGTCATAGGGATCATATCAATGCCAATCACATCTAATAATCAAGTTACCCAAACATGTGCATCAAACTCCCCTTTACCTAGACAAATTCTCAAAGAAGTTATGCTATTTAACAAGCTAGGTTTGGAGAGGCTCTCAAGATGTCCTATTGGGATAATCCTTCTCATGTGTGGGGTGTTTTCAGGTGAAGACCAATCTAGGTCATGTAAATGCATGAGATAGTGTAGGGGATGTTTGGGGAAGGGGTGCAGTGATGATAGGGAAATGTAAGTCTCACCTGTGGGTGCCTATGTAGAGGGAGAGTTGCAATTTGTCATGGATGAAATTTTTTCCTAGCCCATTCAATGGCTTTTTTCTCTGTCTTATTGTTTTTTCTTTCAAGAGAATAGTTGGAGGACACTTCCCTATTGTGGTGACCAGTGGTGACAACATTACCCACAAGAATTTCACGGAGATGAGAACGTTGAATCGTGATGAGACCCCCTTTCTCTTCGCTATGCCACCAAGAGCCACTACCCTAGCGTGGTGACCAAGTCAATAGTAGTCTCATATCGCTACATGCCGATGGACCTAATAGGCTAGCTCATGATGAGACCCCCTATCCACCAACTAGGTTTTGAGATTTATTTTATTTTATGGGTCCCTTGTTTTTCTTAATGAGAATCCTTTTATTTATTTCTCGGGGATCCTTGGGTGAAGAATATCAAAGTTTGATCTTGTCTTTTAAATTTTTCCAACTACTTTTACCCTCCGGGCCTTTAGCTTCTTCTTCCCACAAGGAAAGGTACAAACCTTACACCATCAATCTTATAAGAGATATTAGTTGTTTAAATTGGAGGGTACCTAACTTAACATGAGCACAACCTATCACCCCCAATATGATGCCCAAACAAAGGTGGTCAACAAATGTTTGGAAACGTACTTGTAGTGGTTTTTTTCGGACAAACAAGACATGTGGTTTTAATGACTCCCCTCGGCAGAATTGTGGTAATATACTTCCTATCATACCAACACTAAAATGACCCCATATGAAGTTTTGTATGGTCAACTCCCACCTAGAGTCACTACCTATCTTCCAAGAACATCAAAGGTCCAATCTGTTGATACAATTCTGAAGGTTGCACAACGACCCTAGCGGATCTAAAGGATAACCTCCACATGGCCCAAAATCACATGAAGCAATAGATGGATCAACATTGTCCGTAAAATATTTTTCAAGAAGGTGATCAGATGTTGCTCCAGCTCCAACCTTACAAGCAAACATCTGTCAAACCTAGGAACATCACAAGTTGAAACCCAAGTTTTATGGACCCTACAAATTGACCCTTCATGCTATTTCTACCATGCAAGAAATATAAAGTGAACAATAATTTTTCATCCAATAAAAAAAATGCATACACCAACCAAATCAAAATAATAAGAATAAAACAACGAAACAATCAATTAAAAATGCTTACACTAATCAAATAAAAAAGAAAAGAATAAAACCATGTCACACTCAATCGAGGTAAAAGGCGATGTTGCGATTAGTGGCCAGATTGCTCTACAGGAAGCGGCGGTCTCGCATTTTAGATGCCTTTACAAAAAAGAAGCAAACCTGGACCTTCCGGGTATGGTGACTACGGCAAGCCTATTTCCTAGGTTTGTGTCTGCAGTGGAGGCTACAGATCTGTACAAGCCTGCCACTTTGATTGAATTGAAAAACATTCTGATCCACTTCAATTCTGAAAGAAGTCCAGGCCCCGACGGCTGGACAACAGAATTTTTCTGCCATTTTTTTGACCTAGTCGGCACTGATCTTCTCCAAATGGTGGAGGATTCCCGTATCACTGGAAAGATTGTCGGTAGTCTCAATTCTACCTTCCTTGTACTAATTCCAAAAGTCAGCAATCCACTCACCTACAGTGACTACCGACCAATCTCCCTTTGTAATCTCATTTACAAGTTGATTGCCAAGGTTATTTCAAATCGTATTAAGCCATTTCTTGAAAGGAGACTATCTGCTGAGCAATTAGGATTCTTGCGAGGAAGAAGAATACAAGACGCGATTGGGGCAGCTCATGAAGGCATACACAACATAAAAAAGAAGAATTTGAAGGCCCTAGTTATGAAGCTCGATTTAAAACAAGCCTTCGATTGTGTTGACTGGCAGTTCTTAAGAATAATTCTTCATTCTGTGGGATTTGATGAATCATTCATCAACTGGATTATGTCCTGTGTATCTTCCTCTAATTTTGTTGTTCTAATTAATGGAGAGGCCTTGAGTTTTTTCACTAGCGAGAGGGGGCTCCGCCAGGGATGCCCTCTCTCCCCATACCTCTTCATTCTGATTATGGAGAGTCTCAGCATCCTTCTCACTAAAAAAATTTCTGACCATCTTATCTCAGGTATAAAGGTATCTAGACTCATTAAATTGGTTCATATCCTATTTGTTGATGACGTACTGCTCTTGTCAAAGGCAGATTTATCGGAGTGGTTGGTTATTTTAGATGTGTTACAGAGTTTCTGTTCGGTTTCAGGATTAACTATAAATATCTCCAAATCCTCTGTTTACTATTGGGGCCTCTCGGAGGCCGAGCTCCAAATTCTCAAAGCGGCCATCCCCTATTCGTTTTTAAAATTGAGTGATGGTTTCAGTTATCTTGGCTACCTGGTGAAAGTGGGTGACTCAACCCTGAGCGATTGGAGATGGCTGGTGGCTCGATTTGAAAACAAGATAAACTTCTGGTGTAATCGTTGGTTGTCCATGGGTGGACGTTTTATCTTGATCAAGTCAGTTTTGGAATCACTTCCTGTTTACTGGATGTCCTTGCAAAAGATTCCACAAAAAATTATAAATACTCTCCGGAGACTTATATTCAATTTCCTGTGGAATAGTCATCTTGGCAAATTTCGTTTTCATTTATGCACCTGGGAGATGCTGTCAAAGCCTAGGCGTTTTGGTGGCTGGGGACTAATGAACCTGTCCACCTTCAATACCGCCTTACTAGCAAATTCTTTCTGGCGTGCAGTCTCTATTGATAGCATTTGGCATCGTATAATTATGGATAAATATTTGAGGTCTCGGCCACTGGCTTCTTGGATTCGTAAGTCCACTTTCCAGCTGCGAGGGGCTTCTTCCTTTTGGAAAGGATTGATTGCATCAATTCCTGTGCTACTACACTGGTTTGTGTGGAATCCTGGTGAGGGCTCTGAAATTAAAATCGGAGGTGACAAAATTCTCGGTCTGGGAGACCGATCGCTCCTTTCAGCAGGCTTAAGATCACTACTTCTTCAACAAAATATTTTACATCTTAATCAAGTGTGTTTGCAGCCTGTCAACAGCTCTCTTCCGGGCAGTTGGTATAACAGTGGGGCGCTTAGACTGTATGGTTCTGATGCTTGTGAATGGGACCAATATACTTCAGCTCTTAAAGCCGCGGGGATTTCTCTTTCACACAGACCCGATTCGCTACAATGGGCGGGAGGTGATGCCACCGGGATTATCACAGTCAAGAATATTTACAATGCTTTACTCATTCAACATTCCTCTCCTGTGGACAGTTCTTGGATCTCTCTCCTCTGGCGATGGGATCTGCCCCTAAAGGTTAAGCTTTTTGTTTGGCTTGCTAGCAAGAATAAGCCACTCACGTGGGATGCTCTTCGACGAAGGGGTTGGGAGGGGCTGGGGGTTTGCCCACTATGTTGCTGCGCGTCGGAGAATATCCACCATATACTGGTTCATTGTTCCTTTACACAATCCGTCTGGACCCGTGTGCTAGCTCAACTCTCGCTGTCCTTTTCTTGGGGCGGAAGTACCTTCTCTCACAGCTACTCTAGGTGGCTGGATATTCCATCTGCGCCTAAATCCTTACCTGCAATCATAAGTTGGCAGATCTGGTCTGTAAGAAACCGTGCTATTTTTTACTCCAGCCCGCCCCATTCACACGCAGCTTCGCATAAAGTTTTGGCCAATTTTCACTGGAAACAGAGACAGTTAAAGATTTCTTCTCCCAAGTTCTGTGATATCAATTTGTTGAGTGATTACACGGTGGTTTTTTTCGATGGTGCAGCGTTGTCCGGTGGAGGCTGCTGTGGGGCTRGGGGTATTTTAAAATCCCACCCATCTAGGACTACCATGTGGTTTTTAAATTGTGGAGAAGGCTCAAACAACAAGGCTGAGCTCATGGGCCTATGGGCCTCTCTCTTTCTCGCCTCTTGCTGGTCTCTTAGACATATCCACGTCCTTGGTGATTCGCGATTAATCATCGACTGGATATCCCAAAAATCCAAGCTCCAATCAGTACATAACATTTGCTGGATGGATAAATCGATGGCTCTGCTTAGATCCTTCTCCGATGTCAAATTCAACCATATTTCCAGATCCTTCAATGGAGAGGCGGATGCCCTCTCAAAGAGGGCATTGAGCGAGGTGCTTGGCAGGTTATCGGTATTCCATAAGGATAGAGGCACAGTGAGCCCTATATCTACTATTAATGTATTTGAATGATTCGGGAGGGATTATTTAACTTTTTTCTTTGGTGGTCGACTAGATTGGGCCACTTGACTATAGTATTTTCTGATGTTTATGTTTATCCCATTGGGGTGTTCGATTTTGATGGAGATCCTATCTGTGAGGGTGCTTTCACAGTTGGTACAGCTGGCAGATTGATATTGTAAAAGAATTTATACATTATATAAATTTGAGCAATTTTCTTGTGGAAAAAAAGTATTCGGTGGTTTTTAATATTAGTCCATATGTATGCAAGTTTTAAAAAACTCAAAGTAAGAAAAAGGAAAAAAAAAAAATGTAAGCTCAGTGGAAGTACAAATTAGTTATAAATGTATGTTAGTATGAGTTATGGATGTGAAATATTATTAGTACAAATTAGTGATAAATGTATGTCAGTATGAGTTATGAATTTGAAAAATCATAATATTGTAAGAATGAGAAGTTATAACTAATCAATAAATTATTAAAATTTAATGTTTATTATATTTTTTTTTGAAATATAATAAACATTAAATAGAAAGGCCTTTCAATAAAATATAATAAGGCGAATGTAAGAAGACCTAATAGAAGCTTCCGCTTCTAGAAGGATCTTCCTCTAGATGTTTCTCTTAATAGACATATTTAGTATAAATAAGGGTCGAGGGTATGAAAAACCTAGCATGGATATTATCTTAACAGAGCGCTGCTCGATTGGAGGTTTCCCCCTCAAAGAGGCCTATGAACATTTCTTTCTGAATCAAAGTGTTAATTCTATTGCTATTCTTATATCATTTCCATGTTATTGTGAAGATTATGCTGGATATTTTACTGTTATTCTTCCATTTCTAGCATTCTATTTTTGTACTGCATATTTTATATATTTGGTATCTTGCAATATGGAAACCCATTTTTTAAGGTTGTTAGAGCCAACTTTTCCTTCCCTAATTGGAAGGTTCAAGCTAATTAGTTTTTTTGTTCTAGGGTTTCATAATCCTATTTGCTTAAGCTTAGGAAACCTTGTTAAGAACTTTAGTTTCCTTTAGAGCTCAAGCAATATTGTAACCACTTCAGTGATTTTGGTGTAAATGTTGTTTTATACAAGCATGTTCAAAATGTGCACTTTTTAAAAATACAAGTATATGAATTTTTTCTAAGGAAACAAATGTTAGACAATTGGCTTAGGTTGATGGAAAGTTGGTATGGATTGTTGGTTTTCATTTATGTCAACCATTGGAGAGTTATATTGTATATTGATCTCAACCCTTAGTGATTGATGTTAACCCTTGGAGAAAGTCCAGTATTGAATTCCAGTAGCATAAAGGTTTGGATAATGGACCCAAGTTTGTTTGATGTATAATGGTATGAGTTTTAATATATTTGAATGTAAGACTATTCTAGATGGGTAGTACATGTCATGCCATTTCCATTGGTATGTGGAATGTCACATAAATCCTCATGGTTAGCGATTTATGGCCATGCAAAGTTGGAGAACCTAGGTTTGGGTAATGGACCCAAGTTTGTTTGATGGATAATGGTATGCGTTTTGATATATTTGCAGGTAATATTATTCTAGATGGATAGTACATGTCATGCCATTTCCATTGGTATGCAAAATGTCACATAAATCCTCAGGGTTAGAGAGTTATGGCCATGTGAAGTTGGAGAACCCTCAAGAGTCATCTAGAAGCCCCAAAAGGTCAAAGTAATCAAAGTGGTTTAAGAGATTTTTAGAAGGTAAATAATTAAGTGAAGTGATGAGTGTACTATAAGTCAAAGTGAATACAAAATAAATTATTTAAATAATAAAGTTAATGGATAAATCACTAAGTTGACAAGTGGTTAGAAGTGGGTTAACCCTAAAATAAGGAAAGTGGGTTAAGATGGTTAAAAGGTAATCCCTTGAGGAAGCTACATCAAAGTATAAATAAGAGGCAATGATCTCTCATTTTAATCACACTTGAGCATATTGAATATCTATAGGTGACTGAGGTAACCAAAGGATATCTAAACCGAATTTTAGAGGGAAGGTGAAGTAAAGAAGGCTGAAATTCAAGGGACAATAAATTCTTTTGATGATGCTTTCTAAGGTAAGTTATTTACAGGTCATCTCACCATTTTCGCAATAATTTTTTTTCTAGAATGATTCAGACTATGAAATTGGGAGGTAATTAAGGGAACATATCCAAGTAGCTATGGTACAAATTTATTCTTGTGTTTCGTTGTATGTTTGGAGTTACACTCCATGGAAAATAGGGTTTGTGGCTAATCCTAAAACTAGTCTAAAACAAGTATTTCGGGTAAAAATGTCATAACTTCTTCATAACAGATACAAATTCAGTAAGACCAAATGTTTTGGTCAGAGTACCATCTTTAGTATTCAGTGTACAATTTTCAGATCCATACAACAAATATTCTGTGTGGGGTACTCTCTACAAGTTCACTCTCTAGAATAAGCTAGAATTCAACAAGGTATGCCATTTTTTCTATAACTCCTTTTCTGAGAGGTTTTAAGTAGTGACACCTGGAGTAATTGCATTAAACACATTGAAGAACATTCTGTACTATTTTCATATCTTTATTCACTAGAGGTACATAGTTATGATTATTTAAATTATGGTTGTTGACTAATCCAAAACTAGTCATGTGAGACTAAAGTAAAGTTTTATGTGTTGGATTACTGAGAGGGGGGGGTGAATCAGTAATAGAGAAATTTAATCATTTTTAACCATATAATACAAGTGTTATATCAATGTAGTATTATCATCCAATAACTGTAGAGTAAATAACCAATGAACAAATGAACAATCATACAAATACACAATACACTAGTGTTTTACGTGGAAACCCAAAGCAAGAGAAAGCCACATAATTCTTTTTCTTATATGTCTTGAAGAATTACATTCATTGGAAGCACTAACTTCCTTTTTTTTCTGGCTACAACTAGAAGGAGGCTCCAACTCCCTAGTTTCTCAGGCTACAACCTGAGGGAAGCTCCAACTCCCTAATTCTTTGGCTACAACTAGAAGGAGGATACAAACCCTTATGTTCTTCGGCTACAAATGGAAGGTGGATACAACCACCAGTTCTTTCCCCATCCAACCGCCCTGGTATATAAGTAGAATGATGGAACCATTGTCACACTATCACTTTGAGATATACTGTTGTAAACATGTACCAATCAACCTGTAATCAACATGTACCATAAACAAGTGCATCAACCATGCACCAACCTGTACCTCAAATTGTAATCAACCTATATCATAAACAAGTGCATCAACCATGCACCAACTTGTACAAAACCTGTATCATGAATAAGTGCATCAACCATGCACCAAACTTGTACAAACCTTGTACCCTAAACAAGTGCATCAACCATGCACCAAACCTTTACAAATAACCTGTCCAAATAACCTATCACAACAACCTGTCTCATCAATATTATCAACCAAATCATATCTACTCACCAATATAAATCACCAAGACAACTCTCAAAGATGTGCATCAAACAACCATAACACAACAACTCATAATCATCATGAAGATCAATATGTGCTTCTGATAATATACCAATACAAGTATGCTACATCATCCATAAACCATGTGTCAACAATACTACTAACAAGTGCCTCCAACCATGTACCAA
>JZKD02S2355877.1:106343-127878 GCA_000966675.3 Picea glauca | reverse complement strand
GGAGTTATGTGATGTTCTACATACCACCAGAAATGGCATGACATGTACTATCTATATAGAATAGTATTATCTGAAAATATATCATAACTCATACCATTACCCATCAAACAAACTTGGGTCCATTGCCCAAACTTGGGGTCTCCAACTTCTCATAGCCATAACTCTCTAACCGTGAGGAATTATGTGACGTTCCACAGACCACCGGAAATGACATGACAAGCACTATCCATCTAGGATATTTTCCCTGACAAATTCACTTTCCTTCATCTCATTATTCCATAATCAAGCATGGGTTCTTTTACTGCACAAAGCATCTTCCCGTGAGGGATTTCACTATAAGGGGACCACTTTGGAGTTCATCCATATTTACTTCTTATCAACCATGAAAAAAAAATAATGAGTCATATTTACATCAAACACTATTGGGTCCATTACCCAAACCTTTGTGCTACGGGTCTTTCTTCAAGGGTTGACATCAATGACAACCAGCCTTAATCAACATTTGATACACTTTAATATTCTTGAATCATTCCTAAGATATTATCATTTTGATTGCTTCCATCCTGGAAATTGGGGAAAACATCTCTTCAAAATATATACCTTCAACTTGAGAATATCATTTGCATACCAATCTTTCTTTGTTCCTAGTAACATGTCCTTCCTCATTAAATTTGTTCCTGAAGACCCACTTTGCACCGATTACATTCTTGTTCTTCGGCCTTGGAACCAGTTCCCAAGTATCATTCTTTTCTATCTGGTCTAACTCTTCATCCATAAATTTGATCCATAATTCATCCTTGCTATGTTCTTCAAAACTGCTCGGCTCAATAGTAGATATTAGTGCTAGGTGTTGTTCTAGTGAATGAATTCTTCTTCTGGTTTCATTCCTGCATCTTTATGCCCAATAATTTGTTCTGATGGATGATTTTTATGCACTCATATGTTGGGTGTCTTTGTAGGTTCTTGAATATCCTATTTATCTTGCTCTACTTATGGTTTCTCTTCTTCTTCATCTACTTCTTATTCTTTCACATCTTCTTCATGATTATGTTCCACTAAATCTTTGCTACTTTATTTTATCTTTCATCCATCTATTTCATCAATCATCACATTGATGCTTTCTACTATTCTATTGAGTCTTAGATTGAAACATTTGTATGCTTTCCTTTTGCTTAAGTACCCAACTAGTATGCCTTTATCAACTCGAGAATCAAATTTTCCAATTCTGCCATCTTCTCTTTTGATGGATCATTTTCTTCTGAATACTTTGAAGTGTTTCACATTTACTAGTCTTTCCTTCCATAGATTTTATGGAATCTTAACACTATTACTTCTAAGAATCCATCAGTTTTGAATGTGAATTGTTGTATGCACTTATTGTACCCAAAATACATTTTTCAACTTGGACTCCATTAACATAATTCTAGCCATTTCATGTACTGTTGTGTTCTTCCTTTCAACAAATCCATTTTGTTGATTTGTCCTGGATACTAAGAATTGCCTCTTTATCCCATGCTCATTACAGAATTCCATGAATTCCTTTGATGTAAATTGGCCTCCATTGTCTGATCTCAAACACTTGATTTTCAACTCTATCTCAATTTCAACCATCTCTTTGTATGTATTGAATTTTTTGAATGCCTTTGACTTCTTTTTTAGAAAGAAAAGTGAAGTTTTTGAATGCCTCTAACTTCTTTTTTAGAAAGAAAACTACAGTCATTCTTGTGTAGTCATCAACTAGTAGCATGAAATATTTTTCACCTCTCAATGCTTTTGTTCTTGTCAGTCCAACCAGATCAGGATGTACAATTTCCAGTGGTTTTTTTGTGAAATACTCCTTCAACTTGAACATTTTATTGGTTTGTTTTCCCTATAGACAATTCTTGCATAGAATGTTTGTTGGCTTTGAGATCTCAGGCATTTATCTTACTACTTCATTTTTGTTGACTTTGATAAGATTATCAAAATTTATGTGACCCATTCTTCTGTGCCAGAGCCAACTTTCATCATCCTTTCCTAAGAAACATATTTCCTTTCCTATTTCATTTCAAACATATATGTTTCTTGGAGTACTTCCAACCATAGCTACCATCTTGCCTGATTCTTCTTTCCTTATCTCACACTTCTTTGAATCATACACAAGTTTGTGTTCTTGATCACACATTTGACTTACACTTAGCAGATTCTGTTTCATATCTTCAACCAGTAAAAATTTGTATTTCGTGGCATCCTTACTTTTGATATTGAATGTGCCCTTTCCAATGATCTTGGTTGAGTTGTCATTCCCAAATGAAACTAATCCATCTCTTTCCTTCTTCAATGTCGGAAACCTGTCTTTATCACATGTCATATGCTTTGAGCATCCACTGTCAACATACCATCCACATTTCTCGGGTTGATCTTGTAGAGAAATATTCCATTCTTCAGTGTTGAATTGGTCCTACTTTCTTATCCATATACTTTGTGGTTCCTTGTTATGACTTTCGATATTTTTCTTTGGTTCCCTTCAAAGAACAGTGCGTCTGCAATATCTATCCATATGTCTAAAGTTGTTTCACTTGTAGAATTATACCTCATCACTTAATGATCCAAATCTATTGTAGCTTCTATTTTTTGCTTCATGAGATATTCTTACATAAATATTTATTGTATAAACCTCATCATTTCTTTTGTTCTTGGTATTGGCTCTACAATTCATAGCTTTTTGCCCAAAATTATAACATGAATAACATGAACCAAGAAAAATAGTTTGACACCTGGGAGTGGAATATCTTTTGAATGGTGTTGCTCTTATGAATACTTCTTCTTCTTGAGGTCTTTCTCTAGTTGGTTACTACTGATATTTACTTCTGAATCTTCTAGGTTGTGTAGTGCCTCTGTAATGTTCCCCTTGAGTTTTCTTGTCTTCCTCTTTCGAGGGACCTCTGACAGCTTCTGCATAGCTTCTTGGTTCTGCTTCTTTCTCTGTCATTTTGGAGATTGAACATTTCTCTGGCTATGTCTGGTTGTATCCCAATCCAGATGTATCATAGTAAGGTCTTTGACTATTAATGATATTATCCAATATCTTGTTGTTTTTTTGTTGCATGTCCTTTTTCTAAAGATATTTTCTTAGAGTGACTATCTCAGCGTCCAAGCCTTAAATGGTCTTGTCTCTTTCTTCTAACTTCCCTTTGAGTGCTTCTTTAATTCTCTTATTTTCTTCTGCCTGTATTTTTATCCTCGTGATTGTATGTTCGACTTCTTTGGATTTTTGAGTTAGTTCTTCATGGTAATAGCTTCTATGGCATTCAACAATTCTTCTCTGTAATTGACTGCCTCTTTGTATTCTTCCTTGGAGCCTTCTTCATAGAATTCTTTCATTTCCATGAATAGTACCCTTTCTATATCATTGTCGTTGACTTCATCTTTTTAGGATGAGGAATTGTCTTCCTTGGTGCAAAGACTTTTCTTGAAAAACTTATTTTTGTTTCTTCTACCATTTTGAATTTGCTTTTTCTTTTTAGGGTCATCTTCTTCTTCATTTATTTTATTTTTCTTACAAGGGAATTTATTAGAAAAATGACCAACACCATCACAATTAAAACAAATCAATGGAATCATACCTTTGTATTTTTCGGTTCCCTTTTTTAGTCTTCTAACGAAGTTAGCCACCTCTTCATCTTCTTATGAATCATCATTGTAGCTACAGTCTAACTTTGGCTTTTGTTTATCTTTCTTTTGCATCTTCTTGGATTCCTTGAATGTTTCTTCCTTCATGACAACATTTTCTTGCTATGTCCTCATATCATAAGTTGTGAGTATTATGTGCAATTCATCCATGGTCATTGTAGTAGGTCCACTCTTTATTCTAGAGCTGAAATTTTTGGATCAAATCTCATTGGTAGAGATCTTAATGCCTTTTTAAAAATGACTTGTTCCTTTACCTCATCTCCCAATCCTTTGATATTTTTTACTATCTCATCAACTCTTAGAAAATAGGCTTCTATGTTTTCATCTTCATTCATCTTCAATTGTTTTAACTTGGCTTTGTAAATATGAAGTTTAGCTTCCTTAACTTTTGTATCTCCTTCGTAGATAGTCTTTAGTTTATCCCACATTTATTTTTCATAATAAAAGTGCATAATCTTGCTATCTATCACTTGAGTCACACCATTTTCGATAGTGCTTCTATCCCTTAAATAATTTTCTTGGAGCTTCTTTCCATATCTATCTGTTGGGGGAGTGGTGGGTACTTTGTATCCATCTACGATTAATTTCCAAACATCGAATCCTTATGCTTGTATACAATTTTTCATTCTTCTACTCCAGAATGCATATTTATCATCATCAAAATGTCGTACCCCAATCCTATCATGATCCATGATCTCCTTCCAGTGGTTAGACTAATTCTTAAAGGACCTGCTCTGATACCAATTGTTGGATTACTGAGAAGGGGGAGAATCAGTAATGAGAAATTATAGTACTTTTAACCACAGTTTATTCTTCAACAATATTTAGCAGTTTATCATTAGCATTCAATATATCATCAACAGTATATTCATAAACAATATCACATCAAAATAGATACACAGTACACAGGAATTTACGTGGAAACCCAAATGGGAGAAAACCACAAATTTATTTTCTTATATATCAAAAGAATGCATTCATTGGAAGCACCAACTTCTAATTCTCCAGCTACAATTGGAAGGGGGATCCAACCCCATGTTCTCAAGATCCAACCTGAAGGAAGCTACAACTCCTTGAATTCTCTGGCTCCAACCAAAAGGAGGCTATAACCCCTTAAGTTCTCTATCTCCAATTGAAAGGTGGCTACAACCACCTATCCTTTCCCCATCCTGCCACCCTAAAATATAAATGTACACCAATTGTCACAGATTCTGCTATTGTCACTGCCACAAACTATGTCACTGTCACAAATCTATCACTGCCACTGTCACAACTCTATCATTGTCACTATCACAACTATGTCACTGTCTCATCAACTTGTATTTGATTATCAACCAACTAAAATTGTACCATAACATGCATCAAGTGTATACCAATATGCATACTATCTCATGCATCAATCATGAACCAAAATATACATCAACAATGAATAGTGAATCATGAACTAGATAATCAACCTTGTAAAACATGTTCCATATACCATATCATCAACCATATGCATATGTGTACCATGTCATCAATGAAGCATCTCAAAGAACCTATGCATGTACTTCATGTATACATCACCATACAACATGAATATCCCTCAACCATGTACAAGAAACTCAAAGATGTGAGCTATAAGAACCATATCAATGTTGTACCATACATATGAGTGCTCCTCACTCAACCAACATGATACCATATCTAAGTACAATACCAAAAATACCAAGAATTCCTTAAGCATTCACCACATCATATGCAAAAGTAATCATCAAAACAAACATGAAACCATATTAGAACTTTTGTAGCTTACTTGAACCTGTAGAATGTTGACTTGTGTACTTTCTTTAGGCTTCAAGGACTTGGTACTAACATTTACCCAAATTTACTAGTTCCTCGCTATAAATACATGTGGTAAGCTATAAGTTCCTCGTTTGACAGGTATAGAGGAACCAACAAGTGCCTTGCTAGTCTGGTATAGCGCAACAAGAGAGTGCCTCCTAAATTAGGGTTTTTAGAAACCCTAGTCTTCTGCGAGTTTGAAAATATCACTTCGCTCTTTTCTTGTACTTACCCTTCTACCTCAAAATTCCTGTCACATTCACAAAAATACCAAAATAGACCATAACAATTCACTAGACCATAACAATTTCACTAGATCTCAAGATAAATTATCAATGAATAAGTCTGTGAATGTGTGCAAATGAATGACTCCTTGAGGTGTATTTATACCAATTCTAGGTAACTCCCTTCCTTACTTTGGGGATTCTAGGGTTTTTTTGTTAAAACAACTTTACCCCTTTGATTAGTTGACTTGTAACCAACTAGGGCTTCTTAACCACAATTTGGGGCTTCCAACTTTACAAGGTCATAACTCCCTAACCGTGAGGAACTATGTGGCGTTCCACATATCACTGTAAATGGAACGACAAGTAATATTAATTTATGAGGTTCATTCATGCATTTATATTGTTATTCATGTCCATATTCCTCATTCAACTTCGGGTACCAAAACCACACCATCGAGGCTACTGAAATATGCTACCAGAATTTTTCAAGGTTTGACATCAATCTCTAAGGGTTGACAAAATTCTCGAAGATCGCTCTCCAAGGATTGACATCAATGAAAACCAACAAACCATTGTCCAACACTTAAATCATAATTATTAGCTTGAATTTATGTATCTTTATTTTTATATAAGAGTCATGGTTTATATTCACACTTTGAAAAATATTGCATATCTATGAATTTTTTGTATTTGATTTCTAGAACTGAAATTTATTTTAATGATTATAAATTTTAATGTAGCTTTTTAAGATAAACTAACTTTTATGGTTTGAAAGTATTTAAATTATTAATTTATATTTTAAAATTTAATATATATATATATATATATATATATATATATATATATATATATATATATATTAACACTTTGTTATTTCATTATCATATTTCTCTATTTAACAAAGTGAAAGTTAAACTTCTCATAATTCTTAGAAACAGATTAACCTAACTTCCATCTACTGATATTCTTTCCCTTCAGAATCCTCTTTGATGGTTTGAGATACTATCTTCTTTTTCCTAAGTTTTGGTTCCCTCAAGGTGGATTTGAGAGAGGGATCTATTGTATAAATGTGTACTACAACTCTTGTTTTCATTTCCTAATTTTCTTGGTCCCGATCTTACTTAGATGCCAAGGTTTGGAAGATGTTACTCACTTTGGGACCACTATTGGAAGCAAGATTGAGGTGTTTCTTACTTGACTTTCATTTGCTAGGTACTTTGAAAAATTGGTCTGTATCTACACCTTTCTCTATTTTTCTTTTCATGGATAATATGTTGAGTGGACATTGTTGGCACAGGAGCAGACCCAGGGTTCAACACTACAACAGCGCACCAACAAAACCCTAAATATTGGCCCTTTTGGCAACACCTGCGAAGCAGATGAAGTCTCACCCAAGGTAGAGGCAAGGGTGGTTGCGAGACTCAGATGTATGCAACCTTAGCTAGAACACAGATCTATGATTCTAACACTTAACAAAGCACTCAACAATTAATATTCATTAGTCTTAACCCTTTATTCACATCGCAAGTAAAATCCTAATTACATAACATTACAGTATTCATTCAGATCTAAGTTATTTAGGCACTAAGCATCGACATATCTATATATCATTCATATATATTAAATCACTATGAAAGCAAACACATAAACAAACCAAGACATCGCAGAAAGCATAGAAACCCAGCATGTATGTGGTTCACCCCCACCCTGGGGCTACGTCCACCAACTCTTCTCTTCTTTATTATCTTTGGTAAAGCTTCATACAGTCACATAGCATCCAAGTTCTACTCCGCAGAAGACAGGAGATCTACGCGCACTCCGCTAGATTCTCATTCTTCTAGCTAGGGTACAACACCAAGCCTTCACACGGTCTCTTACAGATACTTGCACTAACCTTGCAAGCCTCACATAGTATGAACAAATCAATTACAACTCTTGATCACATAGATCCAATTCTAGCACTTAGCACTTTCAATCACATAGATCAAACTACTTCCTACATCGCTCCACCTTTTGTTTATACTTTTACAAAATAGGCCTAATCATGGGTAAGCCCATGGGTCATCATCCCATACCCGTTACCTAATCCTGAATCCCAAAAAGGGCCCTAAAAGGGGTCGAGATCCCATGATCTCCTCTTCATCTTGTGCTCCACCTTTGACAGCCTGCCGAGGTCCCAAACCTAGGTCAAACATGACCAAGAATCCTCAAAACTTAGTCAAGGGCCAACATGCCCCCAACACTCACCTGTGACTCGTTTCAAGTCACTCTGATATGATTAGTTATGCTTCAAAATCCCCAATCTTGGCTTGAGCTGCTTTGACTTGTTGTTGTGCTACGAACTCCTGTTCATTGAACTTTTGAATGACTGCTTCGTTGACAGGTCCCTCTACGCATTGTTCAGCTGCAGTGATGACTTGATCTAGTTCCACCCCTCGACCTTCGATTTCTATGAACAGTTGGTAAGCCTCATCCTGTACATGATGGAGCCTCTGATTTACTTCCATAATGTTGCTCTGAATAGTGTGGAACTATTGCAGGGCAGTCCGCTGCTCTTGGGATCGCTTCATTCTTTCCACAGCTGACAGGGGCTTCAATTGTGCCTGTATTGTCTCTACTTACTGCTTTTCTTCCTATAGTTGTGAGTCTAGTGCCTTCAATTATGGATTCTTAGTGAGTCACTCATGCATCTAGGCACTGCAATCAATCATTTTCTTGCATTCTAGGGCAAGGAATTTTATTCTTTCAACTGTGCTTTGAGCAGTTTATTCTTTTTGATCCCTTACATCCTGCGGTATGTCTGGTATGGTGCGGAGATCTAAGTCTACTATTCATTGTTGTAGCTACTAGATAGCTTCTGAGAGATGCTCTACTTGATGCGTGACTCAGTATTCTTGCTATGGTTATAATCCTGTCACAGAGCGGAGTGCTCTTTTGACTGATTCTTTCACTTCGAGTTTCTCTGTGAGCAACAGTTCTTTTTCTTGTTGCATATGTGCTTTCTCTTATTCAAACTTTTCCTCGAGAAAAACCTTCTCTTGTTATGCAACTCTGCATTGTTCTATGATTACACCTTACACTTTCTTCAAGGCTTGGGTGGCTTGTTATGTTTCTTCTTGTGCATGACGAAGGTGAGCTTCCATCGCATTAGCTAGTCAACAAAGTTGGGTTGGTTCATCTCCTAAATATGGTTCTTCGAATGGAAGGGGCACAGTGGACACTGCGCAACCGGACTGAAGGGCCTGTTGTACCCCTCAGAATTCGACCTTAATTCTATCCTACATTTTCTTCTACTTAGCTTCTTGTTTCTCCACGATTTCCAGCAAAGCGTTGTTTAGGGCTGCTATGATGAAGTCAAAATCATCGGTAATGAGCACAGTCTTCATATTGTTCACGGTGGCTCTCGATTTGTTTCGAGAAGAAGGTTTCGGGGGATAAACCTTCCTCTTCTTTAGGGGATCGGTCTCATCTCTAGGCATTGTTACTTCACCTTGATTATGTTCATCTCCTTTGCCATTTATATCTTCATCATCACCCCCTCGGTCAGGTGATACAGAAGCAGTATTTCCTGAGGCGTTGCTTAAGTCTTCGACTTCTTTGGTCTTCTTCATTTTGTTGGGTCTGGGTGTATCATGTTCTTTGTGTGTGGTCTTTGGGCTATAAAGGTCAGAGATATTTGCAGGGTTTGCTCGAATAAGGAGGTCTGTTGACCAATCCTTAGTGATCTCCTCAAGTTCCTCTTCCATGAGTTTGCAGTATGACTGAAGCTGCTCCTTATGTTCATCGGCTCGCACTGTAAAGTAGATGAAGTGAAAATCTATGCAGAACTTCATCAAGGGTCGGAATATCTGTAGGGTGTTCAGAGTCATGTGAGGTTCAACTTCGATGGCTCTCTTCAGGTAAAGGTAATATGTGTGAAAACAGTGTTCGACTGCCACTGTTTGTTCATATCACTCGAGTACCAGAGTGTGGTGAACTTCGCAGCAGGCGGCTCGAATGGTTCAATATCCAAAAAGGCCACACCTTCTGGCATCTCCTAGGAAAAAAAGGTGATGAGGATCAGGAGCTAGCTAAAGTGAAACTTGTGGCCCTGATCCTGTGCTTCACGACAATCTAGTTCCAATTGATTAACTAGGTACTTCACCCAGTTCATCTGTAGACCTTCCACACACTTCCCTACAAGGTCAATGACAAATCCTATGACCTGCGTGGGTCGATTCTTCCTTAATAACTTTCCAGCTATTAACTGCCAGGCTAGGCACACTGCACCATTATGGGTGGAGGTTACCTTGTATTCTTGCATCCCCTTTTCAACATTGTCATATGTATCCTTGATCTTATGTTCTAGTGTGCGATCTGTGGATTTTCCTGGATATAAATCCTATGGGTTGGGTCCTTGCATACTTAATCATGTGATCCTATGGATCAACATCATATCAACTGTGATACGACAGTCTAGCCATAAGTAGCCTCCATGGTAACATGAAAGCAATAGCTTGACACAGGCGTTGACTTCATGGTGCCTTATGAAGCATGGGATTTTCATTACGTTTAACAAGGTGGAATGGTTGGGGAATTATCTTCCATGGTTGGGGAATTATCTTTGAGTTCTTCCCCTTCATCTTGGTTAGGTATTTATATGGGGCGAGCATACTATAGTTCTTGTGATATTCGAGGTTGAAGTCACTGAACTTCAACGCTTCAATCTTGTCTTGTTGTGCTCGAAATGCCCGTATCCCCTTCGGGAGGTATGCAATAACCATGGTGTACTCAAAATATCTTGGCACACTATATCAACTCACCATTCCAGCCAGAGGTGGGATGTAGTCGGGCAATATGGTCGAGATCATCTTCACATTTGCTAGGTCATATTTGTGTTTGGTTCTCTTTTCCTCTGATGGTCGGGATGGTTCGGCTCCGCGAGTAGTCAACGAAGAGGCTTGCACTCCTCTCATCGATCATTCTTGTACACCCATAGACATCACTTTTTCATACACGACTCTCTCAATCATGAGGTCGATGAGTAATTCCTTCATAGATTCTTCAAGTGTGCTAAGTTCTTCGGATACACATGCTCATGGTTGAATATATCGGGTTCGAAGAGTAACTTCTCAATGCCATGAGATGGATGGCAATAATGCAATGATCATTGTGAAAAATAAACTATTTTGCAGGCTCAGATAGTCACGGTTAACAAAAGTGTTCTCATTGTGTGGCACAACGGGATAAATAGATAACTCGACAACGGATCTTTTGCAATGGGTGAGAGACTTCATTAACTCAGTTTTGTCCATTATGGCATGGTCCCAACGGTCTGGTGGTGAACTTTCAGACCATAAATTCATTTATACCCATTTGGGTCATCAATCTAATGGTTATACTATTTTCGACGCCTATATTGCTTCACCCTAGCGAAGTGCCATGTGACACAGTTCTGATATCCCGACAAAGTTCCTATTTTGTAAATTTTTCATCTGCGAATTTCCCTCTGGAACCTTCTATAACTTTTCAATCGTAACTCTCTTCTTACTTATTTTTCTATCATTTTTTCCAGTGAGCTTTGTCTTTGGATTCCTTTTTCCATTCTAATTCTTATCTTCTTTTGGTAGAGTAACTTCGTGTTGTTGAGATTATTTCCTAGAAATAAGGGGTAATACTTTATATGTATCTGGAATAGGTACTTTAGTCTTCTGTGGGTTTTCTAGTGTTCTTCCAACTTCAACATTCAAGTCTCTAGTTTTAAATAGATTTTCTCAGTTCTCTTATTCTTCAATCAAGTGTGCGATCTTCCTAGTCATGAAATCTTTCAACTCTTGCTTCTTTTGTTCTAAGACTTCTTCTTCTTTCCTTTTGGCCTGATCTCCTTCAATCCAAGGTTTTCCTAGTAACATATCAAATGGAGTGTTGTTCTCAATAAATTTAACAACTTCAAATTCTTCCTCTGTTGAAGTTCCATGAGCACTCATAGATATTTGTTGAAGTTCCATGAGGACTCATAGATATCTGGGTAAGTCTTCCACATAGGGTTATCAACTTTCCTCTGAGTAATCCTATTCCTCCCAATGAAGGAATCATAACAGGCTCCCCTAAAATTTTCCAAGTTCTTTCTGTCATGATATTCACCTGTGTTTCCTCATTCAGAACACAGTCAATGTCGAAGTCTCCTATTCTTGTTTCAATGCACTATTTTTCTTTGAATATCTATGATAATCTGATATGTCGGTGGTCATTCAAGGTTTATTTCATCTGTCGAAATACTTTTTCTGATTCTTTATGGGGTTCTTTCATAATCTCATGAGGTTCTTCCATAATCTCAGTTGCTTGACCTTTCTCATGGTCTTCTTGTCTCATATTCATCCTTTCAACCTTAGCAATCATTCTAGGGCAATCCAATACTTCATGGTCCATATCTTTGCAACAGAGGCAACTAGGTCTTCTACCAGGGCATTCCTTAGCCAGATGTCTCGATCTTATGCAACTGTAATAAAGGGTTATTCCTCTCTTTCTTTTAAATGATCCCTAGCCTCTTTTGTACTACACACTAGGATCATGGTAGATAACCTGCAACAAATTATTTCTAGGGTCCTGCATCCATTTGTTAATCCAAACATTCTCTCTATGCATAGGTATAACATATCTTTCACTATTCTTATTAGATCTACTCATACCAAATATTATTTCTTCTATCAGTGCCCTAGTTTTCAAGATAGGACAAATCTTATAAAACATACATAGATCCATACTTTAGAAACAAAAATTTCCACTAATATTATCTTCAGTAGAGCACAAATCTTCCAGATCTAAAACTTTTCACTATTCTTACCTTTATTAGAGCAAAAAGAATTTAGATCTTACCTATTTTCTTTAGATAAGACTTCTTTTTTTAGCACATAGCTTCACAGATCGAGTAGAATAATGCACACTAGAGTGATAGATCTATGCACAGAGCTCTCACAATTTTAGGTCAGATCTTCACACAGAGCTTCTTTTTCCTCAGTTCCCAGCAATCACAGTTTCAGGTCCTGACAACATAACCATTTGTTGTCACAGGGGTAGACCAAGGGTTCAACACTACATAAGTGCACCAACAAAACCCTAACTATCAACCCTTTCGGCAACACCTATGAAGTAGATGAAGTCTCACCCGAGGTAGAGACAGGGGTGGTTGTAGGAATTAGGTGTTTGCAACCTTAGCTGGGACACATATTTGTGATTCTAACACTTAACAAAGAACTCAGCAGTTAATATTCATTAGTCTTAACCCTTTATTCACATTTCAAGTAAAACCCTAATTATAGAACAACTTATTATTCATTCAGATCTAAGGTATTTAAGCACTAAGCATCGATAGATCTATCTATCATTCATCTATATTAAATAACTAAGAAAGAAAACACATAAACACAACAATACATCGCAGAAATCATAGCAACACAACATGTATGTGGTTCACGCCCACCCTGGGGCTACATCCACCAACTCTTCTCTTCTTTATTATCTTTGGTCAAGCTTCTTACAGGCAGATAGCATCCAAGTTCTACTCCATAGAAGACAAGATATTTGAGTGCCCTCCACCAGATTCTCCTTCTTCTAGATAGGGTAGAGCACCAAGCCTTCACACAGTCTCTTACAGATACTTGCACTAGCCTTGAAAGCCTCACATAGTATGCACAAAGCACTTACAACTCTTGATCACATAGATCCAATTCTAGCACTTAGCACTTTCGATCACATAGATCAAACTACTTCCTACATCACTCAAACTTCTATTTATACTTTTACAAAATAGGCCTAATCATGGGTAAACCCATGGGTCTTCATCCCATACTCATTACATAATCCTGAATCCAAAAAAGGGCCCTAAAAGGGGTCGAGATCCCGTGATCTCTGCTTCGTCTTGCGCTCTGCCTTTGACAGCCTGTTGAGGTCCCAAAATTAGGTCAAACATGACCAAGAATCCTCAAAACTTGGTCAAGGGCCAACAAACACTCATGGAAAATATTCCCATTTTCATGGCATTTCCTACATATGAAGTGAATGTGCTTAAAATGTAGGGTTTATGTCCATTCTGAATCTTGAAAACTAATACAGATTAATTCTAAAAAAGATTTGATACATTCATGTAGACACATATTTGAGCATAGGAAATATATTTACTTGTTTTTATTTCAAAATTTTCAGCAACGTTTCTTTACATGTTCCAAATCCTTGCGAGTATCTCTTCATCCAAAAAATATTGAGGTAGTGAAATATAAGAAAATTCAGTCTTTGGACTAAATTCTTCATTGAGAATCATATATGCAAACCTGTTGAATTGAAGAAATAGGGTTCATCCTCAAAGACATGTCCTTTGTCCTCCATTCTCGCAAAAATGGCCATGAAAAATCCCTTATATCCCAACATCAAGTATGCATAACCCTGGGACTTCCATATTGTGCTAATCCACCAGACCAATGCCTTCTATAAAGACCAAATCCCTACAAATTCCCTTATAATAACTACATGGTCCTTCATGTATTGTATGTATATAACTATATTTGGGGCATGTGACCTCATAGTGAGCACATTTTGTTGTCTTAACTAGGAAACCACCAAGTCATTTTCTATCCCTTTTTCTTAGATATGAAATCTTCACTAGAGATTATGACCCTTCTACCATTGTGCCAAAAACTCCTAGACTCTATTTTCCTACACCCCCCATTATTGTTGTCTTTCTTAATTCTTCTAACTACAACCTCCTCCATGTTTTTTTCCAACCGAATTTCAAATATTTGTAGACCATTAAAGAGAAAGTCTCACTCAAAAAACAAATCCAACATCAAGGATAGTTAGAAAACAATATTCTTAAGTCATAAATTTTTAGAACGTGTACCTGATGTAAAATTTGATGTTATATGTGACTTTGTGATTTGAGATTACTATGTCATACAACTTGTGTCAACTTTTGTGTCGTTTAAAAAAAAAACAATATGTTTAGCATCGTAATATATTATCACCAAAGCAAGCGTAAGACACCTCAAATTAAATTGAGACACAAGACAGAGCACTAATAAAAAAAATTGTTATAGTGTTTGGGGAAAATAATAAATACTAAATTTATTATTATTATTGTAGTGTTTGGGAAAAATGTAAGTGTGTGTGTGTGTGTGTGTGTGTGTGTGTGTGTGAGAGAGAGAGAGAGAGAGAGAGAGAGAGAGAGAGAGAGAGAGAGAGAGATTCTTCCTTGTCATCTACATTATGATTTCCCATTGTAATTCCCCACCCCTTGCTTCAATATCATGTGAGATGCAAAACTAATGAGTTGTTAGTATAAGACAGAAACAAAAGAAGAAAATAAAATGCAATATATCGTGAAAATATATAATCAACATAGTTCTAGATATGGATAACATTCTTTGTCTAGAAATGATGAATGAGAGAAAATAAGACATCATGAATCCCTTGTAGATGGTGGTCATAAATGAAGCCTTGTCAAGAGGGATGAAGAGAATACATGAATTTGAAAATTATGATTCTGACAAGCAATTGTTACAACTTTTGAATACTAGACATTCATTTTCTCCTTCAAATCCAAACCTTCATATTTCTATTTACCTTTAGTCACTGTGAAACCTTCTTCAAAAGTGTGGAAATATGTTAAAAAGAAGAAAGGCAAAAAATGTAGGATCAAGAACTAATTTACATCAATACAACAAGGAAATGTTTATTAATCTCCCTCTCTCTCTCTCTCTCACACACACACACACACACAATATTCTTCTTCCAAACTCTTATAAAATATTCTTGTAACATCTTTATAATATAACCTGTTTTCTTCATTATAAATAAGAAGTCACAATTTTTTTCCATGAAAACAATATATAACCAACATTATATTTTAATAATTTATTTGTTACTCATAACTTATCACTCTTACAATCTTATGATTTTTCACATTCATAACTCATACTAACATATATTTATAACTAATTTATATTTGATCCGTAAATAGTAGGCATGTGGCATGTCCATAATTTATATTTTATCCATAAATAGTAGGCCTATGGCCTATCTATCTCGTCAACACAAATCCTCTGCAAAAACAATTTTTCTTCTTTATGCTTGAATGGGTACCTCTATTCATATTTGGGCTCAAGGCTTATGTGTATGTGTTCTATCAATGTTGAGTTCAAGCTTCATCCTACAACTTTTCTAGACAAATATGAATGCATTTTAATTCAATCACATCACCCATTTACATATATGTACATGCTCTATAAGATTATCAAACTCTACTATTTGAGTGAGTTGACACAACAATCAAAACTCTACAATTTCTAGAGTGTTAAATTAAATAACACACTCTATTTTCTAAAGTGGCATTCATAGAAATAAAACTTTGTCATGCCAAGAACAAGTCAGATTTAAAATTAAAAAGGAGTAATAACCTTTGAAATTTGTAAGTTATTACATAGAAATTGAAATATATTCAAACAAAATTCATGCCCAACATTCAATCTACTACAAATTTGTATGTGTTCAACCACAGTCTACCCAATTGCAGTGTGTTGTATCTACTCCATGAATTAAACTATAGTAAAATCAAGTTGCAGCGAATGGTTACACTACTAAAGCATTTGTGTAAGTTTTAAACCCGTGAAGTAAAACAATGCATACATATTCTTAAACAAAACATAAATTAATCAATGGCTCATACACATAGTACACAAAGATTTACACTGGAAACCCTTAACCGGGAGAAAACCAGCCTTCCTTGGTGTCTCACCTTTCAACTTTTCATTGTATTGATTTCACCATTCACAATACAATACATACAATATTTTGGGTATTATGTAGCTACCAAAACCCTAATCCCTTAATCCGGGATTAATTTAGAAAACCGTTAAAAATAGAAAAATCTGCTAAAATAGCAAAAACCGCCCAAAACATATTTGGGGGCATTGCCCAGGCCTGAATGTTGCACATAACCAAGAAGGGGAAAACCTACCCCCCCTGGGACACCCCCAGGAAATCACTTGGTGCACATGACACAAAGACCTAAGGAAGTTGGGATCGTCAGATGTAGTTGTCGAATATGGCATGCCCACACACATACATGCAAAGAATATAACACATACCCAACAATTTGTGACCTCAATCCCATCTTCTGTTGTTCATTCATTCATAGCATAAATAAAATAAAAAAACAATGGAAATCAATTTGGTGTTCAAGGTGTTGATTATTAATTTATAGGCAAGTGATTTGTTAGGCATAGGAAGAGCATGATCCTTCTTCAACCAACAATGCAATTAGAATGATAAATAGAACCACCACATAATAAATTTCTCAGTCACACACATGACATTCAAAAACACACCATATCAACAGAGATTTACCCTAGAACCCAAATGGGAAAACCAGATTGATTGGGGATTTTATTAAGCAAGAAATTGATTACAAGAGGGTGAGATATAGACATATTTAGTGTATTGTTACTCAATGGAAGGAAATTTGCATATGGACATGGCTCAACAAAATATTATCTCATCGTGGGACATACTCAATGTCTTTTTCTCCTCTGATCATCAAGAAAACTATGTCTTTAATATCTCATCTCTGCTACTTCCCTTCTTCATTTCCTCCTCATGTATCCTCTATGTTCCGTTCAATGCTCTTATTCAATGCAACCTTCATTTTTAATGGGTTTCCTTGGAAGGTAAACCATCACAATGGTTCAATTCAAGCTCCAAGCGAATTTTGAACATTTTTTCAACTTTACCAAAAACAATTAAATTCTTATTACAAAGTTGACAAAGATATTTTGGTTAGGATCCAATCCAAATGACACCTCCCCATTTGCAGGATTTTGGTACCCAAAATCTTTGACTCTCTTCAATATTGTTCTTCTTTTCCTTCAAGCATCCTCTAGAAAATCATTAAGAAAGGCTCCCTACAATATTCCAGATATAATATAGTATGCGGAAAAGAAATATTTAGAAAGAAATGGTAGAACAACAATGACATATCAAAAAAAATATCATAATAATACCAGAATAACACCAAAAAGAACACATTTACTAATGATAGCAATGCTCACTTGCCTCTTCGAGGGGGAATTATCTGGGATCTTTTCATCGAGTGACCTATAAATAATTGCATTAAATGAGCATAAGTTAAAGTGCATCATTAAAGAAGGAAAATCTCATAAATGAAGATACATAAGCATTAAATATGAACACAAAATCTTGCTAATGGAGTTTGTCCCTAGTGGACTATGTCTTCGGGTCCTGCTCTCAAATGGGTAGGCTCTTTCATTAACTGAACAAAAGAATTTGGCAAAATACATAAGTATACTTCATTCTGAAATCAAGCTGCAGAAATAATGCTCAAATCATAAAACAAACAACACTGCTAAATTTGTGGCGCTGAATTGCCCAAAAATGATTGTCTACACACCTTGATATGACTCTGACACTCCTAGGCCTAGGAAGAAATTTGTCTCAATTTATGTGCCCCTCTCCAACCTACAATTAATGACTGGACTGCATAGAATTGTGTGCCCAAGGCCGTAATGTACACACGCCTTCCTCACAAGGTTGGGTGGACTCAACATTTCAATAAATTTTGTGGTGTTGATAACAAAGTAAGGTCATTGGCCTATTGGTTTGGGCATTAATACAAAGGCGTATAGGGGAGAGGAGGTCCCGGGGTCAAACTCATGGGCCTCCCCCTTTTAGGTTTTAATTCATTGCAATGTATATATATATTACAACGTTTTTCCACTATGTTGAGTGGTGGCGCTATCCATATCCCAACAGTTATATCATGGCCAAGTTTGGCGTGGTCTGCCAGATTTGGTGGACCCGCCAAACCTTTAATATTTTTCAAAATCTGCTCATGGGTTGTCATTGTGCTTTTTTCATCTGCCACATGGCAGCCTCCCATTGGGCCACATGGAAGCCTCCCATTGGGCCACATCATCTTATACCATGTCATGATGCCACATCATTGTGCCACATCATCATGTCATGTCAGTGTACATATTGCCATGTGGCACAATCCTATTAATCCATGGATCGACCCGAAAGTGCCAAAACTGGGTGACACGTGGTAGCCTATGGTGCTTTCACATCACCATGTGGATGTCATGTTGATGTCGGTATGACACATGTCACCTTTCTTCTCCTGCCACGTGTGTTGTACGAATGTTAACGTCAGCAGTACGGATGTTGACTCATCCCATGTTGACTATGCTAGGTTGACCAAACTTTGACGGTGAATAGCTTTCAATCTATAACTATGTTTGACGATTCGTTTGTGTTGTTAGAAATACTGCAACGTGCTCTTCACGATCATGTCATTTTCAATGAGTTTTGGGAACTTTGAATATTTTCCATTTCTCTATCTGTTGAATCCATTATGAGCATCCTAAGTTGCCTATGCGAGTTCTGAGTTGTTCTTAGCATTCTCCGTATCCTTTTTGGATCACGCCTTCCCACTGAGATATTTTTGGACCACAAAAATATTTCATCAATCAACAGGTAAGTGAGGGAAGAATTCCCTCACTTTTTCCTTATCTATCCACTTTGCCTTTCTTGGATGTGTGCCCTTTAAAACTACTTAAAGATAATCAACATCACCCCTGTGTCAAGTCCTCGTCCTCCTGTCCAAAATGATATCTTACTATAAATCATCCAAGTACTTAGGTGAAAACTCATCAAATGAGGGTATTGAAACTTCATCATCTTGATCCATGATCATGGGAGGCTCAAAAAGTTCCACATTCTCAATGTTCACAACTGAGTAAATCTTCATATAAGGTGGAAGATCCAGACGAAAAGCATTGGTACCACTTCTCTCCAAGATAGTGAAGGGTCCATAATGAATGGTATTGAGTTTATTTCCTTCACCCTTCAATATCTCCTTGCTGATGTGAATCCATACCCGATCTCCAACCTAGAACTGATGATCAATCCTATGCTTTTCATGTCGAGATTTATACTATGCTTTACTTTTCTCCAACTGTTCCCTGGCTGCCTGGTGTATTTTTTGGATCCTTTGGATGAACTTGCGGGCTCTGTCCTTTGCTTGTTCTTCATTCACATCGGCATCTCTCCCATACATCATGTCCAAAGGAACCATGGGTAGGTACCCAAAACATGTCTCAAAAGGGGAACTATGAGTGGAAGAATGTAAAGCTCGGTTATAAGCATGTTCTACATAGGGTATTTGTTCATCCCATAACTTGGGATGCTTTTTGCAGTAGCCTCAAAGAAAAGGTACCATTTTTATGTTTACCACCTCTTTA
The DNA here is from genome assembly GCA_000966675.3 of Picea glauca. Taxonomy (NCBI): domain Eukaryota; kingdom Viridiplantae; phylum Streptophyta; class Pinopsida; order Pinales; family Pinaceae; genus Picea; species Picea glauca. The sequence continues at coordinate 107,867 of JZKD02S2355877.1, read as the reverse complement.
TGTCTCTCAGTCTATGGATGGAAAGCAGTGCTCCTCTTCAATTTGGTGTCCATCATCTTCCACAATCTAGTCCAAAAGTCCCCAAGGAATCGAGTATCTTGATCCGAGACAATGGATGTGGGCAACCCAAATTTAACCCAAACATACTGAAAGAAGAGATTAACAGTCTTCTCAGCAGTGATCTTCTTTTTACTTGGAATCAAGATACACTTATTGTTGAACCTATTCACTACAACGTACAAATAGTCATGACCCCCTTTGGTCATTGTTAAACCCCCTACAAAATCCATGGGAATACTTTCCCATGGATGGTATGGAACAGGAAATGGTGAGTATAGCCCCAATTTTCTATTAGTGGGCTTACAAGTAGAACACATCACACACCCCTTTACATATTTAGTTAGAATTTCTTTCATTTGAGGTCAGTAACAAAACCTCTGCAAATGAGCCATATTTTTTCCTACCCCAAAATTCCTAGACACAAGAGAAGTGTGAACTTCTCGTATTACATGGACTCATTCACTTGTAGGAATACATAGATTTCCAGGATGGTAGAGTAGTTTTCACTGCAGAAAATAGTTCTCTACTTATGCACCATGGGTTAGCTTCTCATATACTTCTTTAAAATATGCATCAATGGCATATTTTTCTACATAGCTATCATGAGATAAGGAATTATTCTTCAAAATAATAGAAGAAAAAATAGGACGTCTAGAAAGAATATTGGCTACCTTGTTACTTGTACCCTTTTTGTACTTGATTACCAAATGAAATTGTTGTAGAAAACCCATCCATTTGTAGTTTCAAGATTGTTGCAGTTTGGTATGTGCTTGGAGATACTATAAGGGCTGGTGATCTGTATGTATGATTGTTTCCTTCCCTAACAAGTAGTGCTTCCATTTATTTACACTTTGAACTAATGCATACAACTCTTCATAATATGTAGGATAGTTAAAAACAAATTGGTTAAAAGTTTCAGAGTGGTAACAGATAGGATTATGGTATTTCATCAATAATGCACCCATGGCATATCCATTTTCATCTGTCTCAATCTCAAAAGGTTGTTGAAGATTCGACAATGCTAATACTAGTGCAGTACTGATCTTCTCCTTCAAAGTGTCAAAATCTTTTTGTTCCTTTCCTTCCCACTGAAAAGTGTTCTTGACACTGGTTAAGGCATGGAAAGGAGCTTCTATAAAGGAAAAGTTTGAAATGAACCTCCTCCAATACTGGACTGCACCTAATAAGCTTCGTACTTCAGTTACACTTTTTGGCTTAGGCCAATTTACATTACATCAATTTTGGAAGGAACAATTTTTAATTGTCCTCCTCCTACAATATGACCTAAGTACACAAGTCCAGTCTTGCCAAATTCACATTTAGAAAATTTTAAATACGAATTTTCCCTTTTCAAAGTATCCAATACTTGCTTTACATGCCTCACATGTTCATCCCAAGTCCCGCTAAAAATAAGAATGTCATCTAAATATACAATCACAAAATCATCTAGGCAATGTTGATACT
>JZKD02S2355877.1:60290-91017 GCA_000966675.3 Picea glauca | reverse complement strand
TTATCCATATCCCAATGGTTATATTGTGGCCAAGTTTGGTGTGGTCCGCCAGATCTGGTGGACCCGCCAAACCTTTAATTTTTTTCAAAATTTGCTCACAGGCTGTCATTGTGATTTTTCCATCTACCACGTGGAAACCTCCCATTAGGCCACATCTTCCTCTGCCATGTCATCATGCCATGTCATCACGCCATGTCATTGTGCCATATCAACGTATGAACTACCACATGGCATGATCCTATTGGTCCACGGATCGACCGTAAAGTGCCAAAACTGGGTGACACGTGGCAACCTTTGGTGATGTCATGTTGACGTCAGCATGACACTTGTCACCTTTTTTGAAATGGGTACTTGACACTGAGAGGGGGGGGGTGAATCAGTGTCACAAAACTTTGGACAATTTTCCACTTTTCACAAATTAACTGAACAACAAATATTTATTTCATTTTCTCAATCAATATATATAAAAGAATAAATATTTAATTTATTAAATAACTTGAATGAATACATAATATCGATCTTTGAATATCATCTTCATACAATTATTAGAGACCCAACTCTCTATTACAAGACCCATCTTGTAGTTCTCATATCCAGTTGAGAAATGAGGAATCTAACCCTCATAACAAGTCCCAGCTTGTTGATCTTTGATACAACTAAGATGTGAGGAATCCAATCCTCATATAGTACCCAACTTGTAAACATGCACCAACCTGATAGAATGAAATTTTATTCAATCCATTATATATAAATATATATACTGCAACAAATTCAACTACGCTTCTTCTCAATAATCCTTCTTGTTTATATAGTCTTCCAACTGGTGTGAATTTGAATCATTGTGTATTTTGATATTTGAACCATTGTACCTTTTCATTTAAAATGATAATATTAATCTTTAATTAATATCATTTTTCCTTTTATCCTTTATTCATAATGCTCATGAATTAACTCTCTTTTAATTGTGACTGTGTGTCGGTTCTTTTGTCTTCATGAGTTGATCACAGACATGGATCGACTCATCATAACATTATCATGCTTCTGTTGCATTCTTTGTTCACCAACAAATCATATATGATCTCTTATCGATTCTCTTTAATATTCTAGTGTTAACTCTCTGTCGAATTAAATCTGTATGAGGCACTTCCTTCAAACCATTTTCATATGATTACAGGCGTAGAACCACAGGCTTATCAATTTAAGTGCCTCATTTAACCCTTATTTGTCTATTCCATACAACCGCAAATGGTGACCAGGCTCTAGGCTAAATAAGTGCTTGATCATTTGTCAAGATCAATGATCACATTTTAATCGTATGATGAGATGGACAACTGTTGTTATTTCAGAACTTCATCCTTTGCAAATTTAATCCTTTGTAGTCTTTCAAATATCTGAAGCATATTTCTCTAAAGTAGATCGGACGATCATTATTCATTCTTCTATTAGTCAGACGATCCTGGCTTGTCCATAGGTTTTGAACAAATCGACGATTATGACTTAATAAAGAGTTGAGATGAACAACTCTCATTTATTTTGGGACTTTGGCTATTCCACTTACACTATCCTTCCACTATATTAGATAAACGGTCGAGAACGCTCCTGAAGTGTCCTTCAGATCGAACAACTCATGTCCACTACGGGATTTCGAACTTCAGGACTTTGGGACTTAGGTCATTTTTTGGTGGTGAAACTCCCGAAGTAAATCTCCCAGAGTGACGTCACTTGTTGACATGGCATGGGCCGAGTGGCAGCCACGTCTCACTCAGATTTTCGATTTACACTTACCTAAACTGCAGATTTCATCTTGAAACTTTTCATTATACGGCTGTGCCATGTTTCCTTGCTGACGTGGTCTATTGATGTAGATCTCCCTATTTGGAACATATTCATCTCCTTGATCTAACAATCAAAATACTATCTGAAATGTATCTCAGATCGACGCCTGAGAGTGACTTCGGAATTTCAACTTTTGGGACTTCAGTTAATTTGATCTCTCCACTTCACAATTCTTCCAAAGTGAGATTCCCCGAAGTGTAACCTCCTCACAACTTTTAACCCAAAATGAATGATTTACATTGATCATGATCTTAGATTGATGGCTCGATCTATCTGCGATGTTGCTTTGCCTTAGTTTAAATCCAATGACCCTTCATCTTTTCTTATCCTATCCTTCCACTTTAAAATGATCCAACGGTTGTCGAGTATTCGAGTATTTGAGATCTCAGCCCTTGCTAATCCTATCCTTCCACTTACAGTGATCAAATAGCTAACGAGAATTTGGGTAATAGAGATCTCATCCTTTTTTATCATCCTATCCTTCCACTCAAAAGTGATCCAACAACTATCGGGTATTTGGGTAATTGAGATATCAACTATCAACCCTTGTTTATCATATCTTTCCACTTAAAGTGATCCAATGGCTTGAGAAGGCTCTTGAAGAAGATCAATTATCAAGGATGATTGCGGGGTCCTCAACTAGCGATTTTTAAGACTATCATCGAGTTTCGCAATGGAATTTGCTTATTGGTAGTGGAACTGATTCTAACTGTATATCTATTATCGAGTGACCATCGACGGTCGATGTGGATTACGGAACCACAACTTGTGAGTGGTTTAATTCATAACCCAAGCTCCGCAATTGAAGTTGTGTGATTGTCAGTGAGTCAACCACAATCATCGATTTTTAAATCTATAATATCTGATGATCCTAACTAATTGTGGTATTGGAAATAACATGTTGTTTAATTCTCCTCTCACTGTCCACAATCTATCCTTGTCATTGATCCAGTGCTTATGTATCCGGAGGTTACAACTTGATCTAATCATTGACCAATCCTCCAATGGTCCTTTAAGCCTACGGTCACTCATATGACTGACGCCTGTTACATGAGACGATCAACACCATAAATTTCTTGATCGGACGACTACTGAGGCTTCTCACCTTTTCCTGTGCATCGATTGACTTCTCAGTGTTTCCATCGATCCCAACGACATTTCTAAAATTCACTTGTCCTTCTGAGCTTTGATCTTCATTCGCTAACCTTCCTGAGCTTTAATCTTTGTCATACTATCATATTGTTTGACATTCTCATCCTTTTCATACTTTCAATACCCTTTTCCTTCTAAGATTTTAACTTTGTATACTGTTTGACATTATCTGCTAACTGATATACTATTGACATCAATGACAATTTCATCTATGATAAATCAACAATGACAATTCATCATAACAACTTATCATCACATCATAATGACATCAACTGTTGACATCATTAACAACATATCAATGACAATATGTCCAACAATCTCCCCCTTTGTCATTGAGGTCAACACACTGACTTCATACACAAACTCCCCCTGTGATGATGCTTTCCTCCTATTAAGTTACTCTCCCCCTTTGACATCAATGGCAAAGGGTTTATCCCCTTAGAATCAACATTTGTTTGTCTGGATGTTGTTGACCAGAATATGAACTTGGGTAACTCCCCCTAAAATCATGTTCTGTCTGCCATAATTGAATGACTACCCCTGTCAATATGCCTTCTCTTTGCTTCTGACTACTCTCCACATTTGTTTCTAAAAAGGTATCTCTTCCTGACAAGGTCTCTTCCCTTGTTAATTTACTAACTTCTTGTCTCACTTTATTGTGATTTTTGTGTTCAAATAAGTAGTCTTCTTGATACCAATTTTGTAGTGATCAAGTCTTTTCAAAACTTAATCTAATTACTTTCTTATTTAATAACCAAAATACACCTCCTGATTTTTTATTGACTTTACTTTGTCAAATAGAACAAGATTATGAATCTTAATGATATTTTTTATCTACTTCTTATTCGTCTTTGATATTTCACAGGAATACCAATTGAGGAATTATACCAATTGATTTAAATACCAATTTTGTTATCAATTGATCTTTGTTGAATGATACTCTTTGAACTTTTGTGCTACCTTTATTCTTTGTTCTTCTTGTATTCTACAACTAACCCTACCAATGGTTTTTCTTTTAACCACTAATCTATAGATAGTTAAGATTTTCCAGATCTTAATTTAGAAACTCTTTGGCATAATCCTTTGATTTTGTAAAAACCAATTTAAACTTCTTTTTTGTATTTTCTTTCTTTTGCTAACAACTTGTGACATCATTAGAATTCAATATTGCCCCATATTCTTCTATAGGTACTTCTTTTTCTTGATCTTGATTTATTTCATATTGAATTTCACATTCTTTATTAGGACCTTCACCCATCATTTTATTATTATTAATTTCTTCATTTTCAGGTGTAATAACATCTTTCTTTGTTTCTCCTTTAGATTTTCTTCATATTTTTCTGTGAGATATTCTGTTTTTGGATCTTCTCTTTCTAATTGTGTTTTTTGGATATTTGTCATCTCCTTTCTTCTTCCAAATTTTATTCAGATTTGTCATTGACTTGATTGACTTATTCAAATATTGACTTTTTATATTCTTGCAGTTTTGGGATTTGTGCCCAAACCTATCACAGTTATAGCATCTCATTGTATGACAAAATTTTTTTGTGTTCCCAACAAAATTACATCTCCAACATATAATTGAGTTTTTGGATTTTTTTGTATATCCTTTCTTTATTTTCTTGCAGTCCATTGCTTTATGGCCAAAGATATGACAAGAAAAGAAATAGTCATTGAAGGTGTTTCCATTCTTGATTTTATTTTGGCTGGAAGGATCTGTCATTTGATTTTCTTCATCATTTTTACTTCTATAGTTGTCTTCCTTAACAAACTTCATGACTTGTAATTGCTTTGTACTTCCACTTTTTCCTTTTAAGAAGGATGATCCTTTCTCATGTTTGTAAATGATGCTCGATTTGTTATTGTCTTATTTCTTATTGTATCCAAGACTAGTTTATTCATCAACTGATCTTTGGCTCTTCCAAATATTATCTAGGACAGGGATGATTTTAAGGATGGAAATTTATTTTAAAATGTAGAAACCTTGGCGAATCTTACTAATCCTTCATATGCCAACTACAAATGTTTGGCGATATTTTTGTAAAAATATTCAAATTTCTAAAGATTTTATATAGTTTTTATAAAATTTTGGCGATTTTTAAGGTAAAATAATTTTATCCTATAGAATTTGGGCGAATCATTTTCAAAATAACGAATCTTGTTTTCGGAAAACCCATGGAAAAATAGCCCAAGAGCGAAATTTAGCCCCTAAAATCATTATTCTAGGATAGCTAAGCTATTCTGAAAATTAACAATCTTATTTGTCTTTTCATTCTTCTTTTTGAGATTGATTATTTCTAACTTCAATATTTGACATAATTCTTCCTTTTTAGTCAACTGAATCTTCAGGGTTACTTATACTTCTTTAACACGTTCCAGTTGAGTCTTTAGATTAATGATTATTTCTTTTGTATCATCCAAGAATTCTTTGCATTTAATAGTTTTGTCATATGTCTTCAATTCTTCCATATATTTTGTTAGATCAAAAACTTTAGTTTTCAATTTTTTGATTTCTTCCTCGTATTCTAGTTGGATCATTTTGAGGTCAAAGGCTTCTAATTCACACATTGGCATGATTCTTCCTTTTTAGTTATTTGGATATTCTGAGCTTCTTACTTTTTCTCAACTTCTTCAATTTGAGTCATTAGATATGCATTAGTACTTTCATTTATGATTTTGAAATTGATGATTTCCAATTCCAACATGTGGTAAGAAGTTTCTTTCCTTGTTAACTGGATCTTTAGGTCTTCTTCACTTTCTTTAATTTCCTCAAGTTGAGTGTTTAGACTGTTAACTAATTCTTCTGATTCTTTTATTACTTCTTTTCTTTTACTGTTATGTGTCTTTAATTCTTCTATCTCTTCTGTTATATTAGTAACTTCGGTTTTCAATCTTTTGATTTTTTCTTCTTTGTTTTCTAACTAAATCTTTTGCTCATGTTCTTTGTGGTTAGATTGATCTAACTATTGAAGTAGAAACATATACTTTTGTTGAATTTTCTTCAACTCTTCTAGAGTTCACATGGTTTTGTACTCAATATTGTCAAGAGCCTCCATAGGAACTTTAATATGCATATAATTTTAATATGCATATAATTTCCTGGTTCCAAACGAATCTCTCGTATAGCAACCGCAACATCAGTTTTAAGATTATGTAATTTTTCTTTAGTGATTACTGAGGTATGCCTCAATTCATTGATGAGGTTGTCTTCCTCATTGTTGATTGAGATTTTCATCAAATATTGTATTTCGTTCTGATTAGAAATCTTTTTCTCTATATTATATTCTTCAATCTGATTGCAATTTTCCCCTTTTTTATTTTGTTCCTTATCTTGATAAGAATTCTCTTATTCTAAGTTTTGTTCTTTATTCTGATGGGAATCCTTTGTATTTGAGTCTTGTTGCTCACTTTGATAAGATTTCTATTCTTATTTTGTTTCATTATGATAACAATTTTCTAGTTGGAGCCATAATTCTTTAGCAGATTTGTAGTGCCTCGTCTTTTCTCTGACTTGGTCTGACAATCCATCCTAAATTGATTTTAAGGCTACTGAATTGTTTCTCCTTGATTCCTTTGCAGTTTTGGATTTTCTCTTTGAAGTAGCTAAGTGCCAAGGCTTACTTACTACCAAATCCCAAACTCGAGATCCTCTTGATTTCAGATATCTTTTCATATTTTCCCTCCATGATAAATAATTTATTCTATCAAATAAGGGAGATTCATTTGTGGAGATAACAATTTGTCCACCCATTTCTTTTGAATCTACCTTCAGTGTTTAAATTGTTTTGAAGGAACCCGCTCTGATACCAATTCTTGAAATGGGTACTTGACACTGAGAGGGGGGGGTGAATCAATGTCACAAAACTTTTGACAATTTTTCACTTTTTACAAATTAATTGAACAACAAATATTTATTTCATTTTCTCAATCAATATATGTAAAAGAATAAATATTTGATTTATTAAATAACTTGAATGAATACATAAGATCAATATTTGAATATCATCTTCATACAATTATGAGAGACACAACTCTATTTTACACGACCCATCTTGTAGTTCTCAGATCCAACTAAGAAATAAGGAATCCAACGCTCATAACAAGTCCCATCTTGTTGATCTTAGATCCAACTGAGATGTGAGGAATCCAATCCTCATACAAGACCCAAATTGTAAACAGGAACCAACCTAATAGAATGAAATTTCATTCAATCCATTATATATAAATATATATACTTCAACAAATTCAACTAGGCTTATTCTCACCATTCCTTCTTGTTTATATAGTCTTCCAACTGGTGTGAATTTGAATCATTGTGTCTTTTGATATTTGAACCATTGTACCTTTTCATTTAAAATGATAATATCCATCTTTAATTAATATCATTTTTCCTTTTATCCTTTATTCATAATGCTCATGAATTAACTCTCTTTTAATCATGACTGTGTGTCAATTATTTTTTCTTCATGAGTTGATCACAGACATGGATTGACTCATCATATCATTCTCATGCTTCTATTGCATTCTCTGTTCACCAACAGATCATATTTGATCTCTTATCGATTCTCTGTAATGTTCTAGTGTTAACTCTCTCTCGAATCAAATCTGTATGATGCGCTTCCTTCAAACCATTTTCATATGATCGCAGGAGTAGAATCACGGGCTTATCAATTTAAGTGTTGCCTCATTTTACCCTTATTTCTCTATTCCATATGACCACAGGTGGTAACTAGGAACTAATCTAAATAAGTGCTTGATCATTTGTCAAGCTCAATAGTCACGTTTTAATCGTATGATGAGATGGACAACTGTTGTTATTTCGGTACTTCGTTTTAATCATATTTCTCTGAAGTAGATTGGATGGTCATTATTCATTCTTCCATTAGTTGGACAATCTTGGATTGTCCAGAAGTTTCAAACAAATCAATGATTATAACTTAATCAAGATTTGAGATGAACGACTCTTATTTATTTTGGTACTTCGGCTATTCCACTTACATTATCCTTCCATTGTCCTATATCAACGGTCGAGAATGCTCCTAAAGTGTCCTTTAGATCGGACGACTCATGTACACTTCGATATTTTGGCCTTCGAGACTTCAAGACTTAGGTCATTTGTTGGTGGTGAAAATCCTAGAGTAAATCTCCTCGAGTGATGTCACTTACTGATGTCACTTGTTGACATGTCACAGGCCGAGTGGCAGCCACGTGCCACTCAAATTCATGATTTACACGTACCTGAATTGCCAATTTCATCTTGACACTTGTCATTATATGACTGTGCCACATGTCCTTGTTGACGTGGTCTGCTAATGTAGATCTCCAGATTTGGCACATATTCATCTCCTTGATCTAACAGTCAAAATACTATCTGAAATGTATCTCAAATCGACGCCTGAGAGTGACTTCGGAATTTTGGATTTCGGGACTTCAAGTAATTTGATCTCTCCACTTCACAATTATTTCGAAGTGATATTCCTCAAAGTGTAACCTCCTCACAACATTTAACCTGAAATGAATGATGTTCGTTAGATCATGATATTAGATCGACGACTTGATCTATCTGCGACGTTTCTTTGCCTTGATTTAAATCCAACACCCCATCATCTTTGCTTATCTTATCCTTCCAGTTTAAAATGATCCAACGACTATCAAGTATTCACGTATTCGAGATCTCATCCCTTGCTAAGCATATCCTTCCACTTAAATTGATCCAATGGCTAACGATAATTTGGGTAATCGAGATCTCAACCTTTTTACTTATCCTATCCTTCCACTCAAAAGTGATCCAACAATTATCGGGTATTCGGGTAATTGAGATATCAGATCACAACACTTTCTCATCCTATATTTCCACTTAAATTGATCCAATGGCTCAAGAAGGCTCTTGAAGTAGATCAATGATCAAGGATGATTGTGGGGTCCTCAACTAGCACGATTTTTAAGACTATCGTCGAGTTCTGCAATGGAAACTTCTCATTGGTAGTGAAACAGATTCTAACAGTAGATCCATTGTCGAGTGACCATCGACGATCGATGTGGATTACGAAACCACAACTTGCGAGTGGTTTAATTTGTCACCCAAGCTCCACAATTGAAGTTGTACTATTTTTGGTGAGTCAACCACAATCGTTGATCTTTGAATCTATAAGATATGAAGGTCCTAACTAATTGCGGGATTGGAAATAACACGTTGTTTAATTCTCCTCTTGCTCTCTGCAATCTATCGCTATCATTGATCTGGCACTTCAGTATCCGATGGTTACAACTTCATCTGATCGTTTACCAATCCTCCAATGGTCCTTTAATCCTACGATCACTCATATGACCAATGTTCGTTACATGATACGATCAACACAGTCAATTTCTTGATCAGACGGCTGCTGAGGCTTCTCACCTTTTCCTGTGCATCAATCGACTTCACAGTCTTTCCATCGATCCCGACAACATTTCGACAATGTGCTCTTCATTCTGAGCTTTGATCTTCATTCGCTAACCTTCCTGAGCTTTAATCTTTGGCATACTGTCATACTGTTTGACATTCTCATCCTTTGCATAATTTCAATGCTCTTTTCCTTCTAAGCTTTTAACTCTTCATATTTCTTACATTCTCTGCTAGCTGATATACTGTTGACATCAATGAAAATTCATCATAACAACTCATCATCACATCATAATGACATCAATTGTTGACCTTAATGACGACATATCAATGACAATATGTCCAACAATCCCCCCCTTTTTCATTGAGGGAAACACATTAACTTCATACACAAACTCCCTCTGTGATGATGCTTTCCTCCTATGAAGTTAATCTCCCCCTTTGACATCAATGATAAAGGGTTTATCCCCTTATAATCAACATATTTATGTCTGTGTGTTGTTGACTAGAATATGAACTTGGGTAACTCCCCCTAGAATCATGCTCTTCCTTCCATAATTGAATGACTCCCCCTGTCAATATGCTCTCTCTCTACTTCTGACTACTCTCCCCCTTTGTTTCTGAAAGGGTATCTCTTCCTAACAAGGTCTCTTCCCCTATTAATTTACTAACTTCTTATTGTTGCTTAGTTTGCACAGGGCTTGGTTTTGTCATTAATGTCAAAATTAAATCCATAAGACCGAGAGAAGCAGTTGCATGGTGGTTAGCTGAGAGTTCCTTCGAAACTCGAGAATTCATAAAGGAAGGAGCATGCAGTAGAAGAGAATGGATCTTGGGCGTTAGATCTGAGCACAGGGCCCAACCGTCATCAGATCCAGGAGAACCTGCACATTCTTTAAAGTGCAAGGTGAAGCGGGCTTATAAAATCCTGAAAGCAGGAGGACCGTCTAGCTTCAGCAAGACACTTGTGCTAAACCATATTCCCATTGGTTGTGACCATAGGCTAATCGAAATGCATTTCACATTTCGCATTTCAAAAATCCTGTGTTGAAGGGTCTCGACACTCCAAGCTGCAATTCCCAAAATGGAGCGTAGCTTCGTGCTAGATCTTCCCTCTCACATGACCATCGGGGATAACCACTGCCTATGCCAAAAATTCATTTTTCATTTCGGCATTTCGACATTTTAGCATTTTGTATTTCCACATTTCGTATTTTTGCATTTCGGCATTCCTGTAATGAAGTGTTTCGACACTCCAAGTCACAATCCCTGATATCCATTTTTCTCCGATCGACGACTTACAGTTTTCCATCAATACCAAAGGGTGAGTTTGTTGGTCAGTTAGCATAGGGCTTGGTTTTGTCATTAGTGTCAAACTTAAATGCAAAATACCAAGAGAAGCAGTTGCACGGTGGTTAGATGAGAGTTCCTTCAAAACTCGGGAATTTAGAAAGTAAGGAGCATGCAATAGAAGAGAATGGATCTCGGGTGTTAGATCTGAGCGCAGGGCTTGACCATAGTTAGATCCAAGAGAACCTACACGTTCTTTAAATTGAAAGGTGAAGCGAGCTTATAAAATCCTGAAAGTAGGAGGACTATCCATCTTTGAATAGGACACATGGTCACATATCAAATTTTCACTGACTGGAAAGTCAAAGAAAGGAGGTGCTCCAACCTTCGATATCGCGATACACAAAATTGCAAAATGCAAAGTCCCGATGAGATCATGACCATTTGATCATGAAAGGACATGGGCCATCGATTAGAGAAAAGAGGATATCGGAGATCGTGACTTGGAGTGTTGAAACACTTCATCACAGGAACTCTGAAATGCCGAAATGTGAAATGCTGAAATGCTGAAATGCGGAACGCTGAAATGTTGAAATACGAAATGCCGAAATGCCGAAATAGGAAATGCATTTTTGGTGTAGGCAATGGTTACCGTTGATGGTCATGTAAGAGGGAAGAGCTAGCACAAATCTATGCTCCATTTTGGAAATCACAACTTGGAGTTTTGAGACCCTTCGACACAGGATTATTGAAATGCGAAATGTGAAACGCATTTCGATTAGCCTATGGTCACATCCAATGGGCATATGGTTTAGCACAAGTTTCTTGCCAAAGCGCTCAAGGGTTATTCTATGCTGAAAAGTAAAAACAAACTTATGTTCATCGAACGATGCTGATTAAATATTTAAACTGGTCATGTGGATGTTGTTCTTCTTGATGCCTTGGCCAATAATGATCACTGTAAGGTAGTTATTCAGTTATTGTAGTTGAATCTTCGAAGCCTGAGGGTTCTAGTATACACTCTGAATGTACAGATTAAATATAAGTGAAATTTTGTGTGATGGAAATGATGGAATTAATGGTAGAGACATAGCTCTAAAAAAAAAACGTAGAGGAGAAAAGTAATATTCATTTTTGTAAATTAAGATAAACTGAAATAAAATTATACAGGGACAATGAGAAGAAATGATGAAGATAGAGAAAAGATTAAGGAGAGAAGACATATGCACAAATTTATAAATCTAAGTGTTTTGGTCAAGAATGGATTCTGATATGAATATATATACAGAGAAGGATTCCAGGGTGGTAGGGAGGAGCAAGGGGAGACTATAAAAGTCTCCTGTACAAGTTGGTGCTTGTACATCTGGGAGTTGTAGCTTCCATTCAATAGGTGCTGAAGAAACAAAGGTAGCAGCCTAATCTGGGTTGTAGCTCAGATAAAATAAGACTTTAAAGAAAATTTGGAGCTTGCCTTTCATTCATAAGAAGAAGAGGTTTTTCCCTTTTGGGTTTCCTCATGAAAATATCTATGTCATTGTCTATTTATCTGAGTGAATATTAATTGATCTGAATGATTTGTAGCAAGGCATAATCTGTGTTCATTGAGTAACCTGTTTTAAAGAAAAGAAATTTTTTTTTATCTAACTGATTCACCCCCCCCGGCTCAGTTAGGCTATCATGTTCAACAATTGGTATTAGAGCAAGGTTACTTCAAGATTAAGTTTAATCACTGGAAGTTTGATCTTTAATAATGGATAAGAAAATGTATAAGAAGCCATTTCAAAGAAATTCTTATAAAAATAAAAGTCTATTCATCAAAAATAATAGTGAATCCTCAGAAATAGATGAAACTGATGAAAGTTCATATATAAGACTTTTTATGGCTATGGAAAATCATAATGATGAACTTATTGAAGAATAAGAAGGTGAAGTTGACCTGGAAGCTGAACTTGTAAGTGCTTTGTCTAAACTAAAGAAAGTAAGAAGAGAATGAAAACAATTCAAAAGAGAAATTGAGAGTTTAGATCAAGAATTACAAAAGTCAAACAATTTAATTGAAAACACTGAGATCATGTTAGTTGACTTAAAACTCAAAACAGAAGAGGATAGAGTGACTAAAGAAGCTCTAAATAATATACTTACAGGAAAGGAAAAGGAAAATGAAGGTTTAAAATTTGAAGTAGTTTTATTAAGAAAGAAAGTACAAGAAAATAACATGAATCATAGTTCTCAAGTGTTGGATCAAATTATCTGTAGTCAAAGATCAACTTATGATAAGACTGGAATTGGGTATAAGTCTGAAATTAGTAATACAAGCTCTAGTTCAAGTTTTTAAAAAGCAGGTACAAAACATACAAATGAGAAAAACACCTACAAGCAAAAGGAATAAAAAAAACAAGAAGATAATCAGGCTTCAACAGTGCATAGAAAAAGTTATGGCAGTCATCAAAATAGGTTTGAAGTTTATTGTTTCTTCTGTTATAAGTATGGACACAAAACAACTTTCTGTAATGTTTTTTCAAGAAACATATGTGCACATAACAACCATGGCATATCTAGAATTGAATACGAAAGAAGACATGATAAATCTATTCAGAACAATGTGAACAACTCACATAACAGATTTGATGCTTTGAAATTTGAAGTTGAATGTTATAGGTGTAATAACTTTGGACATATTTCAAGAAACTGTCCAATGAATTTTCAAAAATCTGTTATAAACCAATACACAAATCAGAAAACTTGTTATTGGAAAAGGAAGAATGATCATTTAGAAATTGAAGAGTGAAAACTTGCTTTACAAGCTGATCATAAAGTTAAATGGTGTGTGGACAATGGATGCTCAAAACACATGACAGGCAAAAAACAATTTTTTGATTCTTTAGATGAAAGAAAAGAAGGTTCAGTCACATTTGGTAATGATCAATCAACTCGAATAGTTGGAAGAGGCACTACTTTTTTTAACAAAGACATAATTGATGAAAAAGTTTTGCTGGTTGAAAATATGGAAAATAACTTATTGAGTGTAAGTCTAACATGTGATAAAGGGCATCTTATGATATTTGATTCTAAACAATGTCGAATCAGGGATGTTAAAACAAATCAGTTAGTTGGAACAACTACAAGGACATCAAATAACATATACATTTTAGATGAGAAGGATGAAAATTGCTATCTTGGACATGAAGATGAAAGTTGGTTATGGCATAAAAGACTTGGGCATATTAACTTTGACAATTTGATTCAGTTAAATAAAAAAGAGGCAATAAGGAACTTACCTTTCATAAAGAATCTTTCCAACTCTATTTGTAAACAATATCAACATGGTAAACAAACTAGAGTCAAGTTTAAAACAAAGGATTATTCTACAACAAAACCTTTGGAAATAATACATACTGATGTATGTGGACCTATGAGGACAACAGGTATAAATGGTGAAAGATACTTTCTGTTATTTGTGGATAATTTTACTCGAATGAATTGGTTGTTTTATTGAAAAAGAAGTCTGAAACATTTAGTTGCTTTCAAGTTTTCAAAAAATTGGCTGAAAATGAAATTGATATGAAGATTAAGTGATTAAGGTCAGACAATGGGGGAGATTTTGTGTCAAAAGAATTTAACAATTATTGTGATGAAAATGGAATTAAAATACATTTCTCTGTTATAGAAACACCTCAACAAAATGGTGTTGTTGAAAGAAAAAACAGAATTGTTATGGAAATGGCAAGAACAATGTTAAATGAGTCCAAATTGAATGACATGTTTTGGCCTCAAGATGTTCACACTGTTGTACACATCCTTAATAGAAGTTTTCTAAGAAATAATATTGATAAGACACCCTATCAATTATGGAAAGGAAGACCAACAAACATAAAACATTTTAGAATTTTTGGGAGTAAGTGTTACATTAAAAGAATTAATAAAGATCTTGGGAAATTAGTCATGTTCAAGAAAGGGTTATAACACTGATGAAGGCATATTGGTTGGATAGTCATGTTCAAGAAAGGGTTATAAATGCTATAATTTCATATTAAGAAAGATTGTTGAATCTATAGATGTAAGGTTTGATGAGTCCTCATTTTTGAAGTCCAAATCTAAACAAAAGGATCAACAAATACATGAAATATATGGGAAACATAAGATGGATGAAGAAGTGAAACAAAATAACTAAGGTTGCTGACAGTGAACAATTAATTCATACTTTGATACAGGGCACAACTCCATCCAAAAGCATGACTCCATCAAAGACTCCAAGCAAGAGAATACAAAAAAATCACCCTGAAGAATAGATAATTGGTGACTTAAATGCAGGTGTTGGAACAAGAAGAAAAAGGCAAGAATCCACCTCAACTCATGAACAGGTATCTTTACTTTCTCTAATTGAACCCAAAAGTATTGAAGAAGCAATTAAAGATGAATGTTGGATGAAAGCAATGAATGAAGAACTTAGTCAAATAGAAAAGAATAAGACATGGGAATTGGTTCCTATACCTTTGAATAAGAATGTCATAGAGGCTAAATGGCTTTTCAGAAATAAGATGGATGAAGCAGGTAAAATAACTAGAAATAAGGCTATATTGGTTTGTAAAGGGTATGGACAGGTAGAAGTAATAGATTATGGAGAAACTTTTGCTCCTGTTGCAAGAATGGAATCCATTAGATTGATTCTAGCTTATGCCAGTTCTAAACACATTAAAGTTTACCAAATGGGTGTAAAGTATGCATTTTTGAATGGTGATTTAGAGGAAGAAGTATATATGGAACAACTAGATGGTTTCCAGGTACAAGAAGTAGAACAATATGTTTACAGGTTGAAAAAGGAATTGTATGGGTTGAAGCAAGCACCAAGGGCTTGGTATTCCAGACTTGACAATTACTTAAGGCTGCAAGGATTCAATAAAGGTAACATTGATAGTAATCTTCACATTAAAGAAGAAAATGATAGGCTGATCATTATTGAGATATATGTAGATGATATCATTTTTGGTAGTGATGATGATAGGCTCAGTAAACAGTTTGTTGAAAGTATGCAGAAATAATTTGAGATGTCCATGCTAGGAGAATTGAAGTTTTTCTTAGGCTTGCAAATTACTCAATCTGATAAAGGTATTTCCATTTCCCAAACCAAGTATATCAATGAAATGCTTAATAAATTTTAGATGAAAGATTCTAAACCAGTTGGCACTCCCATGGTTACTGGATGTAAATTAAGTAAGTTTGATGATACTAAAGATGTTGATCGATAGAAAGTGTACAGATCTATGATTGGTAGTCTTATTTATGCTACAGCTACAAGACCTGATATTATGCATGCAGTTTGTTAAGTTGGAAGGTTTAAGGCTTCACCAAAAACTTCTCATCTACTTGTAGTCAAAAGAATTTTCAAATATATTAAGGGGATATCAGAGTATGGTTTGTGGTATCCTACAGGTAATCATCTTGATTTATATGCTTTCATTGATGTTGACTGGGCAGGTTATGTTGATGACAGGAAGAGTACTAGTGGAGCAACATTTTTTCTTGGAGGATGTCTTGTAAGTTGGTCAAGTAAAAAACAATCAACAGTGTCTCTGTCTACTGCTGAAGAAGAATACATAGCAGCTGCATCTTGTTGCACTCAGGTTCTATGGATGAAACAGATGCTGGAAGATATACATATTCATTATAATGAACCTATACCTATCTTCTGTGATAATACCAATGCAATTAGTATTTCTAAAAATCCTGTTATGCATTCAAAAACAAAGCACATTCCCATCAAATTTCATTTTCTAAGAGAGCAGGTTATGTCTAAAGTTATTAAACTGGAATATGTTGGCACAAAGGATTAGATTGCAGATGTATTTACTAAACCTTTACCTAAAATGCAATTTGACAATTTCAGGGATCACTTCGGGGTTTACCCTCTGTAATTTCATTTCACTCTCAAAGTTTGCAAGGGCTTCATAATAAAATCAGACTGCATAGGTTTATTGACTATTTTTATAGGGGGAGTTGTTTCTGAAATGATACATCTTTACAGGTGGTTTTCTTTTCTTAGGGGGAGTACGGTTGTGTCCTTTTCCATAGATTTCAAAAGGGGGAGAAGAGATTTACAATTTTCCATCAATGCCAAAGGGGCAGTTTGTTGGTCAGTTTTCACAGGGTTTGGTTTTTTCATTAATGTCAAACTTAAATCCATAAGACCGAGAGAAACAATTGCATGGTGATTAGCTGAGATTTCCTTCGAAACTCAGGAATTCAGAAAGGAAGGAGCGTACAGTAGAAGAGAATGGATATTGGGTGTTATATCTGAGCGCAGGGCCCGACCGTCATCATATCCAGGAGAACCTGCACGTTCTTTAAAGTGCAAGGTGAAGCGGACTTATAAAATCCTAAAAGTAGGAGGACCGTCCATCTTCGGACAGGACACGTGGTCACAGATCAACTTTTCGTTGACTGGAAAGTCAAAGAAAGGAGGTTCTCCAACCTATGATATCGCGATACGCGAAATCA
Source organism: Picea glauca (assembly GCA_000966675.3). Taxonomy (NCBI): domain Eukaryota; kingdom Viridiplantae; phylum Streptophyta; class Pinopsida; order Pinales; family Pinaceae; genus Picea; species Picea glauca. The sequence goes on along the minus strand of JZKD02S2355877.1, from coordinate 73,862 downwards.
AGAAACGCAAAGTCCCAATCAGATCAAGACCGTCTGAACACGAAAGGTCATGGGCCATCGATCGGAGAAAAGTGGATATCGGGGATTGTGACTTGGAGTGTCTAAAAACTTTATCACAGGAACGTTGAAATGCCTAAATGTGAAATGTCGAAATGCAGAACGTCGAAATGCTGAAATACGAAACGTCGAAATGCCAAAATGCAAAATTCCTTTTTGGCATAGGCAGTGGTTATGGTCGATGGTCATGTGAGAGGGAAGAGCTAGCACGAATCTATGCTCCATTTCGGTAATCCCAACTTGGAGTGTCGAGACCCTTCGACAAAGGATTGTCAAAATGTGAACTGTGAAACACATTTCGATTAGCCTATGGTCACATCCAATGGGCATATGGTTTATCACAAGTGTCTTGCCGAAGCGCTTGAGGTTTATTCTATCCTGAAAAGTAAAAACATACGTATGTTCATCGAATGGTGCTAATTAAATATTTAAACTGATCGTGTGGATGTTGTTCTTCTTGATGCCTTGGCCAATAATGATCACTGTAAGGTAGTTATTCAGTTATTGTAGTTGAATCTTCGAAGCCTGAGGGTTCTAGTGTACGCTCTGAATGTACAGGGTAAATATAAGTGAAATTTTTTGTGAGGTAAATGATGGAATTAATGGTAGAGTCGTAGCTCTGAAAAAAAAAACAGAGGAGAAAAGTAAAATTCATTTCTGTAAATTAAGATAAATTGAAATAAAATTATACAGGGACAATGAGAAGAAATGATGAAGATAGAGAAAAGATTAAGGAGAGAAGACATATGCACAGATTGATAAATCTAAGTGGTTTGGTCAAGAATGGATTCTGATATGAATATATATACAAAGAATGATTCCATGGTGGTAGGGAGGAGCAAGGGGAGATAGTAAAAGTCTCATGTACAATTGGTGCTTGTACATCTGGGAGTTGTAGCTTCCATTCAGTAGGTGCTGAAGAAATAGAGGTAGCAGCCTCATCTAGGTTGTAGCTCAGATAAAATAAGAATGTAAAGAAAAGTTGGAGCTTGCCTTTCATTCATAAGAAGAAGAGGTTTTTCCCTTTTGGGTTTCCTCGTGAAAATATTTATGTCATTGTCTATTTATGTGAGTGCATATTAATTGATCTGAATGATTTGTAGCAAGACATATAGTAAAAGGCATAATATGTGTTCATTGAGTAATTTGTTTTAAAGAAAAGAAATATTTTTTTATCTAAATAATTCACCCCCCCCCCTTCTCAGTTAGTCTATCATGTTCAACACTTATCTCAATTTATTGGGATTTTTGTGTTCAAATAAGTAGTCTTCTTGATACGCCCGCACGGGTGTAGAGGGATTGGCAAGTGTCGTGTAAATGGGAGGAAATTTTTAAAATGAAGTCTCATGTTTGATTCTCACCTGGATTTACTCGTGCGCCATTCTTGTAGGCTGGGTGGTTGCACCTGGGGTTATAGTGGTAGCCGACGGGGATCGACCCCGTGTCACGCGAGTACGAGAACCGCGATTTGCCGATTCCCCCAGTTAAAAAAAAAAAAAAAGTAGTCTTCTTGATACCAATTTTGTAGTGATCAAGTCTTTTCAAAACTTAATCTAATTACTTTCTTATTTAATAACCAAAATACTCCTCCTGAGTTTTTACTGGCCTTCCTTTGTCCTATAGAACAAGAGTATGAATCTTACTAATATTTTTGATCTGCTTCTTATTCGTCTTTGATATTTCATAGGAATATCAATTGAGGAATTATACCAATTGATTTAAATACCAATTTTGTTATCAATTGATCTTTGTTGAATGATACTCCTTGAACTTCTCTTCTACCTTTATTTTTTCTTCTTCTTGTATTCTACAATTAACCCTACCAATGATTTTTCTTTTGACCACTAATCTATAAATAGTCAAGATTTTCCATATGTTAATTTAGAAACTCTTTGGCATAATCCTTTGATTTTGTAAAAACCAATTTAAACTTCTTTTTGTATTTTCTTTCTTTTGCTAACAACTTATGACATCATCAGAATTTGATATTGTCCCATATTCTTCTATAGGTACTTCCTTTTCTTGAGCTTGATTTATTTCATATTGAATTTCACATTCTTTATTATGACCTTCACCCATCATTTTCTTATTATTAATTTCTTCATTTTCAGGTGTAATAACATCTTTCTTGCTTTCTCCTTTAGATTTTCTTCTCCATATTTTTCTGTGTGATATTCTTCTTTTTTTATCTTCTCTTTCTAATTGTGTTTTTGGAGATTTGTCATCTCCTTTCTTCTTCCAACTTTTACTCGGATTTGTCATTGAATTGAATGACTTATTCAAATATTGACTTTTTGTATTCTTGCAGTTTTGGGATTTGTGCCCAAACCTATCACAGTTGTAACATCTCATTGTATGACAAAATTTTGTTGTGTGCCCAACAAAATTACATCTCCAACATCTAATTGAGTTTTTAGATTTTCTTGTATATCCTTTCTCTAGTTTCTTGCAGTCCATTGCTTTATGGCCAAAACTATGATAAGAACAGAAATAGCCATTGAAGGTGTTTACATTCTTGATTTTATTTTGGCTGGAAGGATCTGTCATTTGATTTTCTTTATCCTTTTTACTTCTATAGTTGTCTTCCTTAACAAAATTCATGACTTGTAATTACTTTGTACTTGCACTTTTTCATTTTAAGAAGGATGATCCTTTCTCATGTTTGTAAATGGTGTTCCATTTGTTATTGTCTTCTTTCTTATTGTATCCAAGACCAGTTTTTTCATCAGTTGATCTTTGGATCTTCCAAATATTATCTAGGATAGTTGAGCTATTCTGGAAATTAACAATCTTATTTGTCTTTTCTTTCATCCCTTTGATATTGATTATTTCTAACTTCAATATTTGACATAATTCTTCCTTTTTAGTCAACTGAATCTTCAAGGCTACTTCTACTTCTTTAGCATGTTCAAGTTGAGTCTTTATATTGATGGTTATTTATAATGTCTCATCCAAGACTTCTTTGAATTTAATATTTTTTTCATATGTCTTCAATTCTTCCATATCCTTTGTTAGATCAAAAACTTTAGTTTTCAATTTTTTGTATTCTTCCTCGTATTCTAGCTGGATCCTTTTGAGGTTGAGGGATTCTAATTCAAACATTTGGCATGATTCTTCCTTTTTAGTTATTTGGATCTTCTAAGCTTCTTATTTTTTCTTAGCTTCTTCAATTTGAGTAATTATATATGCATTAGTACTTTCATTTATCTTTTTGAAATTTATGATTTCCAATTCCAGTATGTGGTAAGAATTTTCTTTCCTTGTTAACTAGATCTTTAGGTCTTCTTCACTTTCTTTAATTTCCTCAAGTTGAGTGTTTAGAATGTGAACTAATTCTTCTGATTCTTTTAGTACTTATTTTATTTTACTCTCATGTGTCTTTAATTCTTTCATCTCTTCTGTTAGATTAATAACTTCATTTTTCAATCTTTTGATTTTTTCTTCTTTGTTTTTTAACTGAATCTTTTGCTCAGGTTCTTCATGGTTAGATTGATCTAACTGTTGAAGTAGAAACACATCCTTTTGTTGAAGTTTCTTCAACTCTTCTAGAGTGCACATGGTTGTGTACTCAATATTGTCAAGAGCCTCCATGGGAACTTTAATATGCATATAGTTTCTTGGTTCCAAACAAATCTCTCCTATAGCAACTGCAACATCAATTTTAAGATTATGTAACTTTTCTTTAGTGATTACTAGGGTATGCCTCAATTCCTTGATGAGGTTGTCTTCCTCACTGTTGACTGAGATTTGAATCAAATATTGTATTTCATTCTGATTAGAAATAGTTTTCTCTATATTATGTTCTTCAATCTGATTGCAATTTTCCCCTTTTTTATTGTGTTCCTTATCTTGATAAGAATTCTCTTCTTCTAAGTTTTGTTCTTTATTCTAACAGGAATCCTCTGTATCTGAGTATTGTTGCTCACTTTGATAGGATTTCTCTTCAGATTTCTTTGCATATTTTCCCTCCATGATAAATAATATGTTCCATCAAATAAGGGAGCTTCTTTTGTGGAGAAAACAATTTGTCCACCCATTTCTTCTGAATCTACCTTCAATGTTTAAACTGTGTTGAAGGAACCCGCTCTGATACCAATTGTTGAAATGAGTACTTGACACTAAGAGGGGGGGGGGTGAATCAGTGTCACAAAATTTTGGACAATTTTCCACTTTTCACAAATTAACTGAACAACAAATATTTATTTCATTTTCTCAATAAATATATATAAAAGAATAAATATTGTATTTATTAAATAACTTGAATGAATACATAAGATCAATATTTGAATATAATCTTCATACAATTATGAGAGACCCATCTTGTAGTTCTCATATCCAACTAAGAAATGAGGAGTCCAACCCTCATAACAAGTCCCAGCTTGTTGATCTCAGATCCAATTGAGATGTGAGGAATCCAATCCTCATACAAGACCCAGCTTATAAACATGCACCAACCTGATAGAATGAACTTTCATTCAATCCATTATATATAAATATATATACTTCAACAAATTCAATTACACTTCTTCTCACCATTCCTTCTTGTTTATATAGTCTTCCAACTGGTGTGAATTTGAATCATTGTGTATTTTGATATTTGAACCATTGTACCTTTTCATTTAAAATGATAATATTCATCTTTAATTAATATCATTTTTCCTTTTATCCTTTATTCATAATGCTCATGAATTAACTCTCTTTTAATCATGACTGTGTGTTGGTTATTTTGTCTTCATGAGTTGATCATAGACTTGGATCGACTCATCATATCATTCTCATGCTTCTGCTCCATTCTCTGTTTACCAATAGATCATATTTGATCTCTTATCGATTCCCTGTCATGTTATAGTTTTAACTCTCTGTCGAATTAAATCTATATGAGGCGCTTCCTTCAAACCATTTTCATATGATCATAGATGTAGAACCATGGGCTTATCAATTTAAGCACTGCCTCATTTTACCCTTATTTATATATTCCATACGACCACAGGTTGTGACCAGGCACTAGCCTAAATAAGTGCTTGATCATTTTTCAAGATCAACGATCATGTTTTAATCGTATGAAGAGATGGACGACTGTCGTTATTTAGGGACTTCGTCCTTCATAAATTTAAGCCTTCGTCCTTCATAACTTTAAGCCTTTAAGCCTTCGTTATTTTGGGATGGTCATTATTCGTTCTTCTGTTAGTCAGACGATCTTGGCTTGTCCCGAGGTTTCAAACAAATCAACGATTATGACTTAATCAAGAGTTGAGATGAACGAATCTCATTTATTTTGGGACTTCGGCTATTCCACTTACGCTATCCTTCCACTATAATAGATCAACAATCGAGAACGCTCCTGAAGTGTCCTTCAGATCAGACAACTCATGTCCAGTTCAGGATTTCAGCCTTCGGGACTTCGGGACTTAGGTCATTTGTTGGTGGTGAAACTCCCGAATTAAATATCCCAGAGTGATGTAACTTACTAACGTCACTTGTTGACATGTCACAGGCCGAATGGTAGCCATGTGTCACTCAGATTCCTGATTTACATGTACCTGAACTAATGATTTCATATTTACACTTGTCTTTATCTGACTGTGCCACGTGTCCTTGTTGATGTGGTCTGCTAACATAGATCTCCTGATTTGGCACATATTCATCTCCTTGATCTAACGATCAAAATACTATCTGAAATGTATCTAAAATCGATAGCTGAGAGTGACTTTGGAATTTTGGATTTCGGGACTTCGGGTAATTTGATCTCTCCACTTCACAATTCTTCCAAAGTGAGATTACCCAAAGTGTAACCTCCTCACAACTTTAACTCGAAATGAATGATGTTCATTGATCATTATCTTAGATCGACGACTCGATATGTCTGTGATGTTTCTTTTCCTTGGTTTAAATCCAATGCCCTTTCATCTTTGCTTATTCTATCCTTCCACTTTAAAATGATCCAATGGATGTCGGGTATTCGGGTATTCGAGATATCAGCCCTTGCTAATCCTATACTTCCACTTAAAGTGATCCGATGGCTGACGAGAATTTGGGTAATCAAGATCTCATCCTTTTTTATTATCATATCCTTCCACTCAAAAGTGATCCAACGGCTATCGGGTATTCGAGTAATCGAGATCTCAGATATCAACCCTTGATTATACTATATTTCCACTTAAAGTGATCCAACGGCTTGAGAAGGCTCTAGAAGTAGATCAACGATCAAGGATGAATGTGGGGTCCTCAACTAGCATGATTTTTAAGACTATCGTCAAGTTTTGTAATGGAAATCACTCATTGGTAATGGAACTGTATCTAACCGTAGATCTATTGTTGAGTGACCATTAATGGTCAATGTGGATTGTAGAACCACAAATTGCGAGTGGTTTAATTCATCACCCAAGCTCTGCAATTGAAGTTATGCGATTTTTGGTGAGTCAACCACAATCGTCGATCTTTGAATCTATAAGATCTGACGGTCCTAACTAATTACATGATTGGAAATAACACATTGTTTAATTCTCCTATCTCTCTTTGCAATCTATCCCTATCGTTGATTTGGCACTTGCGTATCTGATGGTTACAACTTAATCTAATCATTGACCAATACTCCAACGGCCCTTTAAGCCTATGGTCACTCATATGACCGACGTCTGTTACATGAGACGATCAACACCGTCAATTTATTGATTGGACGGCTACTGAGGCTTCTCACCTTTTCATGTTTATCGATCAACTTCTCAGTCTTTCCATCGATCCTTACGACATTTCTACAATACACTCTTCCTTTTGAGCTTTGATCTTCATTCACTAACCTTCCTGAGCTTTAATATTTGGCATATTTTCATACTGTTTGACATTCTCATCCTTTGCATACTTTCGATGTGCGTTTACTTCTGAGCTTTTAACTCTGCATATTGTTTGACATTCTCTGCTAACTGATATATTATTGACATCAATGATAATTTCATCTATGATAAATCAACAATGACAATTCATCATAACAACTTATCATCACATCATAATGACATCAATTGTTGAAATCAATGACAATATGTCCAAAAACCTTCCTGCTCCTACCATGTGTGTTTTTTACAAATGTTGACGTCAATAGTACGGATGTTGACTCATCCCCTACTGACTGGGATAGGTTGACCAAACTTTGACTGTGAATATCTTTCAATATCTAACATTGTTTTACGAGTCGCTTGCACCATTAGAAATATTTTGAAGCGCTATTTGCGATCATGTCATTTTCACTGAGTTTTGGGAAATTTGAATTTTTTCCCTTTCTTTGTCTGCTGAAGCCATTCTAAGCATCCTGAGTTACCTCTGGAAGTTTTGAGTTGTTCTTAGCCTTCTCTGGATTATTTTTTGATCAGGGAAACCTCCAACAGAGTAGAGCTCTATTACAATAATATCCAAGACAAATATATACAATGCCTCCTACTCTTATTTTTACTAATTCTACCTTCTAAGGAAACTTCTAGAGGAAGATCGTTCTAGAAGTGGAAGCTTCTATTAGGTCTTCTTACATTGACTTATTCTCCTTTATTTATTAGGCCTTATTAACTAATTTCAACCTTTATTACATATAAAACATATACTACTAAGTAATGACCCATGGAGAGGGGTTATGATAGGATCCTAACATGCCCTCCCCCTTCAAAAGAATCCTTTTCCTCAAGGATACAGGTGTGGAAACTACTAGAGTATGGTCGTTGGTTCCCAGGTTTCATCCTCTGGTGATGTGTCCTTCCACTGGATCAACACTTCCTTGATAGTTCTTCCACACAGTTGACGTTCACGGTGATTGAGAATGGCATTTGGTTGGAGCCAAAGGGATCCTTCTTCATCTAATTTTGCAAGGATGGTTTGGACTCTGCCATTTTGTCCCACCACTTTCTTCAGACAAGAAAAATGGAACAATGGATGGATTTTGGAAGTAGCAGCGAGGGCCAATTTGTAGGCCACTAAACCAATATGATTGATGATCTGGTAGGGCCCATAAATCTTGGGTGCCAACTTGTGATGTCCCTGGGCTTTGAGAGATGGTTTCTTATAAGTTTGGAGCCAGAGAAACACTTGACCGCCTTCTTTAAAATCCCTTTCTGAACAATGTTGTTATTCCTATTGCTTCATGCAATTTTGGGCCATGTGGAGGTTATCCTTCAGATCTGGAAGGGTGGTTATGCGACCTTGCAACATTGTAACAATAGATTTGACCTATGATGTGCCAGGAAGATATTTAGTGACTGTAGGTGGGCATTGACCATACACTACTTCATATGGGGTCATTTTAATGGTTGTATGATAGGAAGTATTGTACCACCATTATTCCAAGGGGATTCATTGTGCCCATTGGTGTTGTTTGTCTAAATAAAAACACCGAAAGTAGGTTTCCAAACAATTGTTGACCGCTTCTATTTGACCGTCAAAATGGGGGTGATATGTTGTGATGTTCAGTTGGGTTCCCTTTAATTTAAACATTTCTTACCAAAATGTTCTTGTAAAAGTGGGGTCATGATCATATACAATAGAGGTGGGCATGCCATGTAGCTTTAAAGTATGATCCATGAAAACTTGTGCTACGAGCACTGGTGTGAAAGGGTGGGGTAAAACAAAAAAATGAGCATACTTGGAGAGGCGATGAACCACCACCATGATGACATATTTGTTCCCATATTTAGGAAGGCCCATTATAAAATCCATGGATATTTTGTCCATATAGAAGTTGGGATGGGTATGGGTTCTAGGGTGCCTAGAGACTTGATAGTTTCATATTTATTATGTTGGCACACCTCACATTCTATGACAAAGTGAAGGATATCCTTCTTCATGTCTGGATAGAAAAATGAATGATGGGCACAAGCATGTGTCTTTTGGAAGCTTGAGTGACCTACAAGAGATGATGAGTGAAACTCATTTAAGAGCCTTGGCTTGAGTAATGAATAGGTTGAGAGAACTAGGTGATCGTTATATCGGAGAATATTATCCTTCCAAGTGTAGCCGATGGGAGGATCAGGGTCCTCTTGAAGGCACTGAATTAACTTGGAGATAGTCGGGTGTGTTATCCACTCATGTCATACTTCATCAATCCAATCAGGGACCAATAATGATAAGGAAAAGATGGATTTGTTTTCCTCATGTTGTCGTGATAATGCATCAGCTACTATATTATATTTCACCTTTTTGTATATGATTTCATAATCATAACCCAACATTTTGGTCAACCACTTATTTTTTTGGGGGGAGGATAGCCATTTCTCCAAAAAATATTTTAGACTATGGTGATTTGTTTTGATCTGAAATGACATCCCAAGAGATATGGTCGTTAGGTCTGTACTACATGGGGAATGGCCATCATTTCTTTTTCATACATAGATTTTCCCAGATTGTGACCACTCAATGCTTGGTTAGTAAAGGCTAAAGGTTGACCATCTTGTGTGAGCATTGCATCTATACCAGTTCTAGAATCATTTGATTCCACCACAAAGGTTTTGTTGAAGTTGGGTGTTGTTAGGACAAAAGTAGTGCACATGGCCATATTTAACCTTGTGAAGGCTTTCTTAGCAATAGGTGTCCAATGAAATGCATTCTTCTTAAGAAGGTCGGTCAATGGCTTAGAAATTTTTCCATAATGGTGGAAAAATTTCCTGTAATATCCTGTGAGACCAAGAAAACCCCTGAGGAACTTTAAGGTCTTGGGTCACAACCACTCTTACATTTCTTGGATATTTTGGGGGTCCACTTTTACTCCTTCTCAACTGATAATGTGTCCCAAGTATTCCACTTCATTGGATCCATAATCCAAATGAAAAATTCATCTATTTGACAAACAATTGGTTTTCCTGCAGCAAGTGAAGGAATCTGTCCACATGTAGAAGGTGGCTATCCCAAGTTCAGTTGTAAATGAGGATCTCATCAAAGAAAACCAAGACAAACTTTTGAAGGCAAGGTTTCAATAATTTATTCATGAGACTTTGGAAGGTGGATGGGGCATTGAAAAGCATAAAAGGCATGACCAAGAATTCATAATGTCCTTCATGAGTTATGAAAGTAGTCTTTGAAATATCTGTCTCCTTTATCTATATATAATGATAGCCATAGTTAAGGTCTAATTTGGTGAATACATAGGAATATTGGAGTTCATCCAATAAATCATCAATGACAAGAATGGGAAACTTATCTATGATGGTTAGTTTATTCAGGGCATGAAAATTAGGGCACATGCGCCAAGAACCTTCTTTATTTAAGACCATAACCACTTGGGAAGAATATGGGTTGGTACTAGGGAGAATTACCCCTGTCTCTAGTAATTCTTGTACCATCTTTTTGATTTCATTTTTCTAAGAAAATGGATATATTTAGGAACGTACATTGGGGTTTGACTTTCTGGAAGGAGAGGGATGCTATGATCATGCTCACCCCTGAAGGGAGGTAAGGATGTGGGAACCTCAAACACCTTGGGGAATTTGTCCAAGATGAGTTGTAGGCTAGGAGGAACTATCTAAGAGGCATCTTCAGTGACCTGGATGGCATTAAATTGAGAAATCACACCATGGTGTCCTTTCTTCAACAATTTTTCCATCCTATGAGAGATGATGATTTCAGAAGATCCTGCTTGGAGACCGCAAAGGGTATAGGGGTGAGCGTCTTTGGTGAATATCATACATAATTCTTGATAATCCATTGTGATGGGCCCTAGTGTGTGAAGCCATTCCACTCCTAATGCAATATCACAACCACCCATGGAAATAGAGAACATGTGGGTTTTCAAAGTATAATCATCCATTTGGAGTTTGACATTCTCACAGCGGCCCCCACACTTCATAATACCACTATTAGTGATGATGATTTGAAAATTATAAATAGGGAAAACAAAGAAATGGATCTCATCAACAAGCATGCGATGAATAAAATTATGGGTGCTACCACTATCAATCAACACTACCACCAAATGATGTTTGATGTATCCCTTGAGTTTCAATGTCTGTGGGGCCGAAATACCTAAGGGGGAATGAAGCGATATGATGGGTTCCTCTATTTCCACAAGGGTTACAACTGGAGCTTCGATGTGATCACTTGGTGGAGACTTGTCTAGTTCAAGAGCCTCATCTGATGGGATGTCTTTAGAAGGAGAGGAAGTTGATGCATCAATCTGGAAGAAATTTGGTTCTCTACATTTATTCCTTGGTGAATAATTTTCATCACAATAGTAGCATAGTCATTTCTTTCGATGTTTCACTATTTCTGTTGGAGATACCTTTTGGACATTCAATGTTTTTGTTAGAGTTGGGTGAGCCTCAGGGTGATGACAAGTGAGAATTGGAGCCTCCATGGGTGGGGCCTGAAGTACAGTCTCCTCTTTCGTTGTGAATTGACATGCATGCAACCAGGTAGTAGGATGATGCATGTTCGCATGAGCCCATATGGCTTCCTTTAAGCCACTGATAAAACATTCAATGTAAAATGCATCAAATAAGCCCTCGATCCTGCTATCCAACTATTCAAATGTCGTGATGAAATCTGTGACTGATCCACTTTGGTGCAGCATGGTGAGTCTTCCCAAAAAATGTGATTCCCTATCAAAACGAGCATAAACTGCTTTAGTGAACATGGTCCAAGTGGGTATTCCTGGATAACATTTATCATGCCACTGCCAACACTACCATCATTCTTCATCTAGGTACAAAATACCTACATGGAGTTTGGTCTCATCATCCCAAATATTATGGAGAGAGAAGTATTACTCCATTTTAGAGACCCACCCTGCTGGGTTGGATCAATCAAATTGATGCATGTCAATTTTGGGTACCTTATTCCAAGAGTGTGGAGAACCCCAAGGGGAGTGGGAGGAATGATTATTCTCATAATGGGAATGTTGAGGGTTCTCTGCATTGGGATCTTCCTTCTTACCTTTTGTGAATGGATGCATGGCTTCACAGATTGCTACTTGGACTTCGACAAGGACGGTGTTTTTTACTTATGTTCTTATGGTATCCTGGATGGATTCCATGTGCATTTCTAAGTTGTACAACCTATTCTCCCATTCATCATGGGTCTAAGCTTAGGTGCTTGGAATGGTAGCGAATTATGTAGTAGATGAGGTGTCAGGATGGAAATCGAGACCACAAAAAGTGAGGTGTACCAGGGTGATCGGGACAACGAGAGGAGTCTAATCGGATAGGTGTCAAATAAGGGTGTATTGGAAAGGGGTGGGACCACGGAAAAAAGGCTTAAAAATGAAGGGCGCCACTATGATCATAATGAATAAAGGAATTTAATGGACTAGGTTACAAATAAGGGTTTTGATGGGACCCATACCTTTTTTTTTTCTTGTTTTTTACTCCTATGGAGTTATACTCCGCCCTGAATACTTCTGCAGTGGAAAAATTTCCAAATTCTCAATAATAATAAAAAATTCGGCAAGGAGTGTTTCTGCAGCTAAACAATTGACAGGGGCCAATTTGCAGTGTAATAAATGAGTTGTTTGCATCCCAGAGGTTAGGCTTTGCAGGGTGTCTACAGTCAAGGGTTTTCCATGAGATATAGCTCTCTATATGCATCCAGGGTCCAATAGTAGTACTCGGCCCAATATCTCAAGGAACCAACTAAGGAGGCTATATCGTACCCTTAGCCATACTACCTGACTACCCAAGTACTAGAGAGTCTCTTCCCAAGTGTTGTTATCGGTGACACTATAATAGTCAGGCGATCGATTGTTTATCTACAGAGGGCTTCAGGATTCATAGGTTGATCCGTATGTAGGTGTTGTCTGATGCAATACCACTCAAAGAGGTACAAACAAGGGTTAAAAGGGTGGCCAACAGATGTGCGCCTAGAACAACTTGTATTACCTACGTGTATTTCTCCCTGACTGTGGTTTTATGCATGTAACGAAAAATCTATGTAGCTTAAAGACGTCGGAGCACGTCTCTACCCTAAAAAATAAAAATTACCTCGCAATGTTTTCCTAGGAAAGAGCTCTGATACCACTTGCAATATTCTAGATATAATATAGTATGCAAAACAAAAATATTTAGCAAGAAATTGTTGGATTACTGAGAGGGGGTGTGAATCATTAATAACGTAATTATAATCATTTTTCTTCAAATGTTATATCAATGTAGAATTATTATCCAATAATGAGCAGTAATAAATAAACAATCACACACATACAAAGTACACTAGTGTTTTACGTGGAAACCCAAATCGGGAGAAAACCAAAAAATGTTTTTTCTTATATGTCTTGAAGAATTGCATTCATTGGAAGCAACAACTTCCTTTGTTTTCCAGCTACAACTAGAAGGAGGCTCCAACCCCCTATTTTCTCAGGCTACAACCTGAGGGAAGTTCCAACTCCCCAATTCTCTGGCTACAACCAGAAGGAGGCTACAACCCCCAATGTTCACTGGCTACAACCGGAAGGTGGCTACAACCACCTATCCTTGCCCCGTCCTACCACCCTGAAGTAGAAGTAGAATGATGGAACCATTGTCACACTATCACTGTGAGATATACCGCTGTAAA
>JZKD02S2355877.1:22303-46964 GCA_000966675.3 Picea glauca | reverse complement strand
AGGGGACCACTTTGGAGTTCATCCATATTTACTTCTTATCAACCATGACAAAACAATAATGAATCATATTTACATCAAACAATATTGGGTCCATTACCCAAACCTTTGTGCTATGGGGATTTCTTCAAGGGTTGAAATCAATGACAACCAACCTTAATCAACAGCAATGGTAAAAAAACAATGATATATCCATAACAATATCAAAATAATACCAGAATAACACTAGAAAGAGCACCTTTATTAATGATATCAATGTTTACTTTCCTCTTCGAGGGGGTAACCTCTAGAAAAGCACAATTCTATTACAATAATATCCAAGACAAAGATATAAGATGCCTCCTACTCTTATTTATACTAATTCTACATTCTAAGGAAACCTCTAGAGGAAGATCTTTCTAGAAGCGGAAGCTTCTATTAGGTCTTATTACATTGACTTATTCTCCTTTATCTATTAGGCCTTATTAACTAATGTCTACCTTTATTACATAAAAAACATATCCTACTAAGTAATGACCCATGGAGAGGGGTTAGGATTGGATCCTAATAGTCCCTATGCTGCAAGATGGAAGATAAGAGCTTAATAGGGGTTTCAATTGGCATTAAATTGTTGTCCATATCATGGTTAAAAATGGCATTCCTTGTTGTAATAGGTCATTGGAAAGCCATTTATCCTTGGGTTGCAAGTGCAAGCAACACCTCTTTTTTCTTGGCATTGATTATCTAAGATTTCTTATTGGCTATTTAGCCTCCAAGTGTCCATGTAATCTATAGTACTTGAAATAGTTCATGCATGGGATCCTTAGCCTTATAGAGTGACAACAATTGCTATATTATGACACATTTTCTTGCAATATAAACAAACCAAAGACACTATGCCATGCCTTTTCCATTTATAATGATGCTTTCCAACTTGGTTTCTTGATCCCCCAAGAGTTGGAGTGGATCTGGATGGAGGAATCATCTCTTCACTGCCCTCTTCCAAGCCTTTATAAGAACAATTGAGTGGCTTTCTACACACTCCTTTTCCAACTTCCTTTTCCTCCATGGGAATGGATTGTTTTACATTTCCTCTTTCCTTGACAAAGGTGGTTTGAGCTACGATTTTTCTAGTTTCTTGTCCACTAAATCATATGCCTTCATGCTTGGACCTTTGTTGAGCTACAATGGGGATCACAATCCCTTGGAATTCCTTTCCTATCCTATGGCTATCATAGCCCATTTTCCTCATGATCTTGGAACTGATGCCTTTAGTGTGATTTCCAAAGTCATTGAAGGTATCTTGAGAAAGGGTCTTGTAAGGTGAGTTTACCATGATTAACTATGTCATGGTTTTGGATTCTACAGTGAAAAAAAAAGGGTATTTCTTGGTCTCTTGGACAAATTATTGTATATTTTTCAAGGCCTCTTCGTTTTCTTCCAAATCTTGGTATAGCTAAGCAGTCACTTCAATGAACCTGTCCTCTTGCAAATTATCTAGCTGAGTGAACTTATCCTCCAATTTCAAGAGTTGAAATCTACTCTATTCTAATTATACCCTCATGGTGGTGAAGGAGTCCTTGTATTTGGAAAGCTCTTTTTAAAACTCATCTACTTTATGCCTCCAATACCAATTTTCCTCTTGAATCTACCTATTGAAATCTCTCCACTCTTCTAGCTTCTCCTTCTTCAAGGCTTTGTCCATGGTAGCTACTTCAAGGTCTCTAACAAACCTAATCTGATACCATATGATCCATAAACAATAGGCATATGGCCTATCCATTCCATCAACATAGAGCCTTTGTAGAAATAAATTCTTTCTCTATGCTGAATCGGTACTCCTATTCAAATTTGGGCTCAAGTATTATGTTTACTTGCTCTATAAATGTTGAGTTCAAACTACATGCTACAACTATGCTAGATAGATTTGAAAGAATTTTAATTCAAACATGTCACTCATTCATATATATTTGCATGCTCCAAGAAATTATCAAACTCTACTATTTGATTGAGTTGACACAACAATTAAAACTATGTAATTTCTACAATGTTAAATTAAATAATGCATTATGTTTTTTTGAAGGAGCATTCATAGTGTTAAAACTCTGTCATGCCAAGAACAAGTCAAATTCAAAATTCAAAAGGAATAATAACCTTTGCAATTTGCAAGTTATTACACAAAACTTCAAATATGTTAAAACAAAATTCATGCCCAACATTCAAGCTACTACAAATATGTTTGTAGTCAACTACACTCTACCCAATTACAGGGTTGTGGCTACTCCATGAATTAAACCATAGTAAAATCAAGTCGTAGTGGATGGTTACACTACCCAAGAATTTGCGATTTCAATCCCATCTTCTATTGCTCATTCATTCATAGAATAAATCGAATAAAAAAACAATGGAAATCAATTTGTTGTTCAAGGTGTTGGTTATTAATTAATAGTCAAGTGAATTGCTAGGTATAGGCAAATCATGATCCTTCTTCAACCAACAATGCAACTAGAATAATAAAAAGAACCACCACATAATAAAGTGCTAAGTCACACACATGGCATTTAAACACACCATAACAACATAGATTTACCCTACAACCTAAATGAGAAAATTAGATTGATTAGGGATTTTATTAAGCAAGAAATTGATTACAAATGGGTGAGCTATACACATATTTAGTGTATTGTTACTGACTGACAGGAAATTTGCAAATGGTCATAGCTCAACAACAATCTTTGCTCATTGTAGAACAACATCAATGTATTTTTCTCCTCTATTCATCAAATATACTACTTCTTTGAGATCTCATCTTTGCTACTAGCCTTTGTCATTTTTCCCTCGTGTCTCCTCTATATTCCATTTAATGCTCTTCTTCACCATAGCCTTCAATTTTAATGAGATGCGTTGAAAGGCCAACCATCACAATAGTTCATTTTAACTTTCAAGAAAATTTTGAACATTTTCTCAACCTTACCAAAAATAATTAAATGCTTATTATAAAATTGACAATTTTTTTTAATAAAAAGCAAATTCAAATCAATATTTAATTACAAAATTCCCTCCACACTTACATTTTGTTTTTCCATATTCTTAATTTTTACAAAATTCACTCCAAACTTACATCTTGTTTTTCCATATTATTTTCCATATCCTTGGTTTTTTTAAACTTGTACACATATTCAAACACTCTCTACATAATACTTAAAATATACATTTTTACACTTTAAAAAAACATTAAAACGCAATGTCAATGCCACTATACCATGAATGATAACTTCATTATAATAGTTAAAATCTAACATTTAACACTTCGCATACAGTGGAAGACAATGACATGATTGATAACCTTATCATGAAGATGAACAACGACAATATAAATGATTATAGAAATCAACAAATGTTTTCCAACCTTTCTATATGGATTTCCTTATGCCCATCCTGATTTGTCCACATCTTATTCTGTCATATTTCCTTATGCCCATCATGATTTGTCCACATCTTATTCTGTCATCTTGTAAACTTTATTAAAGTTCACAAACTTCCACACAAATGTATTCACACTATGTATAAAGTATATAAAGTTCGCAATCTTGCACATCAAAATAAATAAATATATATATATATATATATATATATATTATATTTCATAAACTTGCAAATCAATATTTGCAAATCAATATATACAATACACATTGTGAACAATTTATACATTATGTATAAAGTATATTAAAGTGGACAAACTTATATACATAGTATAATGTATATTAAAATTCACAAGCTTGCATATTAATATATATATCATGAATATATATAATATATTTACATTATGTGTAAAGTATATAGTTTGAGTAAGTTTAATGGTTAAGAACATGTGTTTTTTCATAAAAGGTCATAAGTTCAATTTTAGAAGGGGGTAGGGTATGTATATTTTTGTAAACTTTAGCAGCTAAATCGCTAAACGGAGTGGGTCCCTTGTCCCACAAACAAAGGGGTCTTATACACCAATTTAGTGTCTGGCTTAGACGTGACCTTAAAATTAGATTATTTTATACACTATGAGTGGATCTAACGATTAAGAACATGTGTTTCCTCCTAAGAAGTTGCAAGTTCAAATCCAAAAAAGATAGGTAATGTAGACCTCTATATACATTACCAATCAAATCGTTAAGCAAAAAATGATTCCTTATCTCACAAACAAATAAAGTCTTATACACTAACTCAATATCTAACTTAATCATTACCTTAAAATATAATATATTATTATATTATATATTAAAATTCACACACTTACACAAAAATGTAAATGCTTACACTATGTAAAATATATAGTACAATATGTACTAAATTCTTCATTGTTATTTAAATGTGAAGTTGCTTAACCGGTTGGTATGAATGCATCTAATCCAAGTCAACATTACAAACTGATTCAATCCATGAGGCCGAAAGTAGAGATGAGAAGCAATGAACTTTTGACTATTTGTTTCTTTTGAAGGTGGAATGACGAGGTAAAGCAACCAACCAGTGGAACTATGAAAATATGGGTTATGTACTATAGTTTTTTTTGTAAGGTTTATTCCTTTTTCTACATCGAGATAAACTTAAGAGTTATTTGGTACTCTGATTTTATTTTGGACGGACTTAACAGATATTTGGTACATGTATAATTTGGACTTTCCTATTAAGTTAGGAATTGATATTGTATTTTTATTTTTTATAAAATATATAAGTAATATGATATTGTATTTTTATTGTTTTATTTTTTGTTTTTTTATAAAATATACAAGTAATATTTTTATTATTTGTTTCAAATATGTAGATTCATATAAATAATTTTTTTAATAAATTTTTAAAATTTATATAAGTAATATTTTTATTAATTTCTTTTTTAAAATCCATATATGAATTTATCAATATTTTTAATAATTTTTTCTTAAAAAATCAATATGTGGATTTATCATACCATCATGTTGAGTAAAATGATATTGATAATTAATATTATTTATGTGGATTTATCATACCATGTTGAGTAAAATGATATTGATAATTAATATTATTTTAAAATATAAAAAGATATGTTAGTGATTTTTATTTTAAGTTTCAATTTATTATTATAATGATATTTTGTCTTTATTATTATTGATTTTGTATTTTAAATTTAAATTATTATTATTATAATATTTTGTTTTAATCACTAAACCACATAATGGATAATTCACAATTTTAATGAATTATTAGGGAGATTCATAAGGATGGTGTGGTGATTATGGTGGATAGTGTTGGTACTAGGGTTTCAACTAGAGCTTTGGATGACATCACTTTAGAATGTTTTCCTTGTTCGAGCCATTCTAGTTTGGCTTCTTGACGACGACACTCTATGGTGTGAGGTTGATATATGGTGTTGATGGTTCACTAGAATGGCTTCTTAGCTCAACCACACTTTTCTCTATTAAGGCTTCTGGACAATGGCACTCTCAAGTTGCAAATATGTGGGGTTTCCAATTGGTGGCATGTTGGTTGTGAATCTAAGGGGTTTATAGATGGTGTTGGCAATTTCTTAAGAATTGCATCATATCTTATTAATGTTCTATTATGGGGATCCTTGATGGAGCGCTTGTTTACCTTGTATTATAGTGTTTCGAGATACTCGAGTGGTGGTGGACCTCCCAATGCAGTCGTGGTTTGGGAAATGGTAGTTGGGAATTCCTCTTCGTTAATTATCCTTCCTCTCTACTTCTATACAAACCCACTTCATGTCCCATAGTCCAATTCTCTAATGATAAGGATCTCATTCTCACCAATGAATTTAAGATTAGTAATGTGACTCTTTGTTACCAAGGTGACCTATATTTTTGTTGTTAGTTCTTTGTTCCTTCATTCATGTTAGAAATATTGTTAGTGTAACATCCCCAACCTCCCAGGTTGGGTCCCACTACTACAATTCCTCCTTAATTATACCTCTGATACCAAATTGTAACGTCCCCAACCTTCCAAGATAGGCTACATCACCAATATCAATTGTTGTAGCCCTGACCAAACATACTGTAACATCACCCAACATATTTCTGAACAAAGCTAGTCCAAAAATCTACTACGTAGATTCTATACTAAACACTAGTTTGTGTAGCATCACTTGAACTAATGTGCTCAACTTAAAACTGAGTCGCACAACACTAACTTTCTCCTTTTAACACAACTTTAAGCAACAGAATTAAATCAAACAATTTCACACTATTGTACTAATCACACAACAATAATGTGCACGCAACCATCCTCGCATCACACACCAAATCTATTCTCCTTGTGCATGCAAACTACTTCCCAGTGCGTGCAAGAAAATCCAGCCTCTAATGCACACAGAGTATTCTCTGTCTGCACAACCATTCAAACCTCTTCTTGAAGGCTCATACCAAAATCATAAGGTTAACTTACAGGAAAACTATCGACATTAATCATACTCATGCACGTTTACAAATATACGCTATAGGCACCATACTTACATGCACAAGAAACATTAGACAGAATAACGACAATTACTTATATGTGAGAACGTATAAGAATTAAACCATATCAAACATAGATAAATATGCACATAGAAAATGACAGAAGCACATAAAGACACTTATCTTTTATGAAAGTCACCAATTGCGTGCATAACTCAGACGTTCCTCCTAGCCATAGACTTTGTTGATCATATTATTTTAGCAACAGGTCACCCCCGAGCTAGGGCTTAACTCCAGTAGGGAAAAAAGAGTTCCTAATGATAGGCTAAGGTCTGATACTCAACAAAATTTCTCAGTCCAAGGTGTTTGTTGCTGCAACTAGCCTACAGTCTCTCATTCTTGATGCACCTGTCACACCCAAAGAAGTGTGCCCCTTCTTTTCTCAACAGTCCTTTGATTGCCCCACTTCCCTTCCAAGGTTACCAAAAATAGGTCAGACATGAATTCTCTGAGCCCTGCAACTAGTGCCCAATGCACTAAGGCAAAATTCCCAGCAAAACTCTCACCTGGAGAGTATGCTTACGAGCCTCACAACCTTCCTCTTCAACATCAAATCTCTCACCCAGAGAGACTTTTCATGGGCTTGATAACCCGCCTCTTCGAAATAAAGACTTTGGATACAAAAAATAAATCAGTTACAAGTTTCTCTTTGCAGATAAAGTTGTAAATGTGAATGAACCTGCACATATAAGATCTAGCTAGCAAGAATACATACACAATTTGCAGAGAAAAGAGGAAAGATGGAAACGAGAGAGTGAGAATCAAAGAATTGCATTAACTAAATGAATTAATGATAATTTACACATGATATACTATGTATAACTCAACTAATGTGCACTGGAGGAGAATCCAATGCACCATAGTGGTGTTCTAGAGTGATTTGGACACACACTGATAGTTACAGGAGTAAACTGCCACCTAGTATGAGTTAACTAGTCTCTTAGTCTTCAGTTAGATGATTGAAATAGAGTGAAGTGAGGAGGATATCAGGGAATCACAAGTAATGCGCTAGTCTGGTGATAATCCCAAGGACAATGTGCATTATCAGTTGATGATATCAATGTTGCATGGTGATGAAACCAATGTGGCATTAAGACTCCACTCAACTGATCAAACTGAAGTGTGAATTGAAGAGAATATTCTCCTAGAATGTAGGAAAAGGAATATTTTCCCTAAACTATAGGAGACTGAATAATGACTAATATACATAGGGAAAACCTTAGGAAAAATAAATCATAGGTGTGTGCGAAGTATATCCAACACCCCCCTGAACATCACTATGGTGAAAATAAAGAATGGGTCCCGGTAGCGAGGCCATGTTAGGTACCTGAAAACAAAAGATACACTAAAATAAAAGAGGAAAGAGGGAAAACCTCATGGGGAAAACCCCCCCTCAAAGTACAATGTATGTAAAAGAAGAACTGACAATTGCTAGGAAACTATGTCCTTCACTTCAAGATGACTACAGAGAGAATGGAACTTATGCTCGGTGAAGGTCTTGGTGAAGATGCCTGCAGTTTGTTATGCTGAAGGAAAAAACTGTAGGTTGATGATCCCCTCATGTAATAAGTCCTAGATGTAGTGCATGTGGATCTCAATGTGCTTTGTTGACTGCCTCTAAACTATATCTCTGCATAACTTCATAGTTCTCTAGTTGTCACACTAGATGACGATCGACCGATGAAAATGAAAGCCCAAATAAGTGACAAAATGTTGTAGCCACATAGCCCGAATGGTTATGTTAACTTCTCCTCTGTATCTGCCTCGACATAAGATAGAGAAATAGCAGCCTGCTTCTTGATTGACCAACAAATGGACCCAAAACCCATACTGAGTGAGTAACCAGATGTGGACTGGCGATCAATGTTATCGCTAGCCCAGTCAGAATCAGTGAACCCGATGAGGTCCAATGTAGAGTCTATTGCATAGTGAATCCCAATGGTGATGGTGCATTATATGTATCGAAGGATGCACTTTGAAGCCTTACAATGTAGCTCATATAGCTCTTACATGAACCTGGAGACTGCTCCAACTGCATAGGAGAGGTCTAGTCTAGAGTGTGTGAGATACAACAAGCTCCCCACTAGTTGTTTGTATAGTGTGCTTTGTTGGTTGTGGAGCTCGATTATCTTCCTAATTCAGAGGTTTGCTTCAGTTGTGCTTGGAACCCATTCCCTAATGGGGGGGTGTGGGGGGGATTTTTCCCCCACCACTATTGCCAGGGAGGTCTAGGGGTAGGCGACGACAATGTTTGTATCCCCCCCTGGCAGGGGATTCATGGGCAGTACCCTCGAAGAGAAGTATTGGGAAAAATTTCCTTGTAAAATATTGTAATTTCGTAGTCAATATGGACCATTCATTATAAGTTCGTAGATATGACAATAAAAGTTGTGTTAGGGTTTTTTTCCCTAGAAGGAAACCCTATTTTATGAGGGAATTGTATTGCGGATGTGTATTATTGTGAATATTGTATTCTGAGAGAGGAGACTATGAGAGAAAGAAGAGGAAGTTACAACGGGTGTGATGTAGGTTGTATCCCTTCATTTTGTTGGACAATAAAAAGGAAGGACTTGATAATTTCTCTAGTGGATGTAGCCCACACTAGGTGAACCACGTATATCTATGTCTCTATTGTATTGTGTATATAATGTGTTTTATTTCCACATTTGTTTTATTTTATTGCTCTGTGATCCTTTTTCTAACAATTAGTATCAGAGCGAAAGGTAACTTGCAAGAAAAGAGGGTTCCTGGTTCAAGTGGGAGCAATGGCGAAAGATGAAAAGTTTAGGGTTGAGAAATTTAATGACCAAAACTACCATTTATGGAAGATGTAGATGGAAGATTAGTTATATTAGAAGGATCTATTCCTACCATTGGGTGGAATAGAAAAGAAGTTGAGGGGCATGAAGGATGAATAATGAGAGGTTTTTGATAGAAATGCACTAGGAACAATACGACTGAGTCTGGCAACATCAATGGCCTTCAATATTTCAAAAGAAAAGACAACGAAGGAGTTGATGGACGCTTTGGCTAAACTGTATGAAAAATCATTTCAATCCAATAAGGTATTTCTAATGAAGTGATTATTTAATATGAAGATGTCAGAAGGTGGGTCGGTTGTAGATCATTTAAATGAATTTAATACGGTTACTAATCAACTAAGTTCTGTAAAATTGGACTTTGATGATGAGGTCAGGAATCTTCTAATCTTGTTCTCATTGCAAGAAGGATGGAATGACTTGGTCATGGTTGTAAGTAACTATGTCTCTGGTTCAAACACTCTAAAATTTGATGATGTTGGTGTTATCATTAGAGAGGAAATGCAACAGAAAAGCACAGGTGAGACATCAAGTAATGCATTAAACATGGAGAACATGGGAAGACAAAAGGATAGAGGAAAGGGATCAATGAACCGTGGGAATTCTAGGAAGGGCAGATCCAAATCGAGACTAGGAAAACTAGAGTGTTGGAATTGTGGAAAGAAATGGAATCTAAAGAAATACTTCAAAGCTCCAAAGAAGCAAAGAGATGGAAAAAAGGAGAAAAAACAAGAAGAAAATGTAATAGGTGATGTGTTACAAGATGATTTGATTCTTTCTGTAGATAATATTTATGAGTCTTGGGTAGTATATTCAAGGGCTTCATTTAATGCCACAGCCCATAGGAAACATTTTCTAGATTATGTTCAAGGTGATTTTGGACAAGTTCATTTGGGTGATGATGCACCATGCAAACCTGTTGGAATGGGAAAGGTACAAATAAAGAAAAAGAATGGAAACCAATGGTTGTTGAAAGAGGTAAAACATGTTCCAGATTTAAGGAAAAATATAATTTAAACATGGCAGTTGGCAAGTGAAGTTTGTATATCCATATTTATAGATAAGGCATGTAAGGTCACCAAAGGATCACTGGTGATAGAAAAATGAGAGAAGGTAGGTGCATTGTATTTATGTACAGGTAATACTGATTATTTTATCTCTTTAGCTTCTATAGGAGTGGATACAACACTTTGGCATCATAGGCTTGAACACATGAGTGAGAAGAGGATGTAGATAGTTCAAAAAAGGAATTTGTTTCCAGATCTTAAACAAATTGATTTGGATTTCTGTGAGCACTGTGTTTATGGAAACCAGAAGAGAGTCGGATTTCTCAGAGTTGGAAAAGAAAAGAAGAGTGAAAGGTTAGATCTTGTGCATACAAATGTATGAGGACCAAATCAGGTATCATCTCTTGGTGGCTCTCATTATTATGCTACTTTTATTGATGATGCAACTAGAAAAACTTGGGTTTATTGCATTCGACAAAAATATGATGTTTTTGACACTTTTAAGAAATGGAAAGCTTTGGTTGAGAATGATACAAGAAAAAGGTTGAAGTGTCTCAGATTAGAAAATGGAGGTAAATATTGTAGAAAGGATTTTGATGATTATTGTTCATACCATGGGATTCGTAGAGAGAAAACGATTCCAAGAACACCACAAGAAAATGGTGTGTCAGAAAGGATGAACAAGAAAATCACGGAGCATACAAGGAGATGAGATTACATGCAGGATTTCCCTTATAGTTTTGGGCAGATATTGCAGATATTGTTATTTACTTGATGAATAAAAGACCTTCAAGTTCTTTGGATGGTGGCATTCCATAGGAGGCATGGACAGGTAAAAAGGTAAAATATTCATTTTTGAAGACTTTTGGTTGTGAAGCATTTATCCATATTGATAAAGAAAATAGAATAAAGCTTGAGGTAAAATCCAAGAAGTGTACTTTTATTGGATATGGTATTAATGATTTTGGTTATCTCTTATGGGATTATGAAAATCACAAAATCATTAGGATTAGAGATGTCATATTCAATGAGAAGGTCATGTGCAAAGATCAGTTGCAGGGAAAGAAACAGATAAAAAAAAAAAACACAATGCTTGATGAGATCATTGAAAAGGAAATTATGAAGGTACCAAAAAATCAAAATGTACAACAACATGAGCAACATGTACCTCAAACTCCTGCAAGTGTTGTTAGAATATCTACCAGTTTAAGTAGACCCCCTGAATGATACTCTCCTTCATTGTATTATTTATTGTTGACTACTTCTGGTGAACCAAAATGTTATGAAGAGTCAATGCAAGTAGACACTAAAAAGAAGTGGGAGAAAGGAATGAAAGATGAAATGGATTCCTTGGTAAATAACCAGACTTGGGACTTGGTTCTGTTTCCTGCAGGAAAAAGAGCATTAAATAATAAATGGGTTTACAAATTGAAGGAAGAATATGGAGGAACAAAATGGTACAAGGATAGACTTGTTGTAAATGGGTTTGCACAAAAGAAAGGTATAGATTTTGATTAAATATTTTCTCGTGTTTTTAAGATTACTTCAATTAGGACTATTTTAAGTCTTGTGGCAGCAAAATATTTGTATCTTGAATAATTAGATGTAAAAACAAATTTTCTCCATGGGGATTTGGATGATGAGATTTATATGCAGCAGCCATAGGGGTATGAGGTCAAGGGGAAGGAAAATTTGGTATGCAGGTTGAAGAAGAGCTTGTATGGCCTAAATAAAGATCTAAGGCAGTGGTATTTGAAGTTTGATAGGTTTATGACAGAACAAAGTTATAGTAGATGTCATTCTAATCACTGTGTTTATTTTAAAAGGATAGAAAATGGAAGCTATATTGTCTTGCTAATGTATGTAGATGACATGCTTATTGCAAGGTCTAATATGCAGGATATAAATGTGCTCAAGAAGAAATTAGCTAATTCATTTGCGATGAAGGATTTGGGTGTTGCAAAGAAAATCCTTGGTATGTGAATAACAAGAGATAGGAAAAATAGCAAATTGACATTGTCTCAAGGTGAGTACATAGAGAAAGTATTGGAGAGGTTTAGAATGAAGAATGCAAAACCAGTTAGTACACCTTTGCACAACCATTTCAAATTAACAAAGGAAATGTGTCCCAAGACACAAGAGGATATAAAATACATGTCAAGCGTCCCTTATTCATCAGCAGTTGGCAACTTGATGTATGTTCTTGTTTGCACAAGACCAGATATTGGACATACAGTGGGAGTTGTGAGCAGGTATATGAACAATCCAGGTAAAGAACATTGGGAGGAATTAAAGTGGATTCTCGGGTATTTGAGAGGTACTACTACTCATGCATTATGTTTTTGAGGTTCATACATTGTTATACATGGATATGTTGATTCAGATATGGTAGATGATAAATATAATAGGGGGATCACCACATGGTTTTTTTTTTTGTAGGTGGAACCACAGTAAGCTGGATTTCAAAATTGCAAAAGGTTGTTGCACTTTCAACAATAGAAGCATAGTATGTTGTTGCTACAAAGGCTAGTAAATAAATGACTTGGTTATACAGGTATATGGAGGAATTGGGAAAGAAGCAGGAGAATAACAAGTTTTACTATGACAGTGAGAATGTCATTCATCTTGCAAAGAACTCATCCTTCCATTCAAATAATAATCATATACATCTCAAATACCATTTCATACGATCTGTCTTCGAAGATGGACATTTGAATTTGGAAAAGATACATACTATCTAGAATCCTGTAAACATGTTAACAAAGGGAGTAACTAGGGATAAACTGAGTTCATACTTAGTTTCAGTTAGCCTTCAAGCATGAAGGTGAAGATGAGAAATTTTCTAGGTCCAAGGTGGAGTATAGTCTAGTAGGTACAACAATAGTGGAGTTGTTTTGATCAGTCTCCAAGTGGGAGATTATTGGTTGTGGAGCCTGATTATCTTCTTGATTCAGAGGTTTGTTTCAGCCATGCTTGGACCCCATTCCCTAAAGGGGGGTGTTGGGGGGATTCTCCCCCACAACTTTCACCAAGGGGGTCTAGGCGGGGCCGACAATTTTTGTAGTCCCCTCCTGGCGGGGGATTCGGGGGAAGTGCCCCCGAAGTGAAATATTGGGAAAAATTACCTTGTAAAATATTGTAATTTCATAGTCAATATGGACCATTCATTATAAGGTCATAGATCTGATGGTAGAATCTTTGTTAGGGTTTTTTTTCCCTAGAAGGAAACCTTGTTTTATGAGGGAATTGTATTGAGACTATGCATTATTGCAAATATTGTATTCTAAAAGAGGGGACTGTGAGAGAAAGAAGAGGAAATTACAACAGGTGTGTTGTAGGTTGTATCCCTTCATTTTCCTGAATAATAAAAAGGAAGGACCTGGAAATTTCTCTGGTGGACATATCCCATACTGGGTGAACCATGTATATATGTGTCTCTATTGTATTGTGTATATTATATGTTTTATTTCCTCATTTGTTTTATTGTATTGCTCCACAATCCTGCTTTTCTAACATGCTTTCCACCAATGGAGTGTCCCCGTCATCCTCAAGTCTAACTCTTGATAGGAAGGGAGTGGGGGAAGACTTGTAGTTTGTCATGTAGAATCTCTCGAGGCGATATCATGCATACTTGGTCTGAGACAGTTTTATGCCTACTACATCCTGACTGATCTCAAGTCCAAGGAAGAAATGTAGTGAACCCATGTCTGTCATCAATAACCTGTCATGCAGAATCCTCTTGACCGAATCAATCACTGAAGTCGAGCAACGATGATCAGAAAATCATCAACATACATAAATAGGAGTGCAAGTGAATTAGTCATCCTGAGCATGTAAACATTTGGGCCTGACTTACAACGCACAAATTTTTGTGACAACAGGTAGGATTCTGTCTTGGAATACCATGCCCTTGGGGCCTACTTGAAGCCATAAAGAGACTTCTTCGGTTGACAGACCAAAGTTTAATCTTGCATGAAGCCTTTGGGTTGCTCCATGTAGATCTCATAAGAGAGATCTCCATGAAGAAAGGAATTCTTCACGTCCATCTGATGGAATTCCCATCCCTTGGTTTTCGCAATGGCAAGTGAAAAATGTATGGAATCCATATTCACTAATGGAATGAAGGTCTCTTCATAGTCAATGTTGTGCACCTTGTTGTCATGTTTCCAGGTAGAATGTGCTTGTCATTGATGGAAAGAACAACAACGATGATGGTATGTTTACAGGTAAGGAAAGAAACAATTATGGAAAACAGGGAAAGCATAAGTTCAAGAGGAAGAGCGAATAGTATGCAGAGATCAAAGCTCAGAAGAGATAGCACTTTACGCTCTCCAGAAGTGCAGCCCAAGTTCAAGATAAGGACTTGCAAGAGGAGAAAATATTGAGACCTTTTAACACTTAGAAAACCTTGTAAGTCAGAGAGATCAGAAATCTCAGGAGGAAGAGTGACAGTGGTCGTCGGATCAGTGCTCAGAGAGGAGGAGCACACAAAAAGATCGAGTCGTTTATTTGAGAACATGATCGATGAAAAATGATTAGTTCGGGTCTAAATATGCGAGGATTTTACACTCACGAAAGTTTCATATTTGAAATATCCGAAATGCGAAGTTCCATTAGCCATCATATCAATTTCGAGTGGAAGGACAGGATAAGATAGAAAAGTTGCATCACAGAAAGATCGAGCTGTCGATCCAAGATCCTGATCGAATGAACAACATTCACTTTGGATATACAGATGCGAGGAGGTTACACTCCTGAAAGTTTGAGATTTTAAATCCTCGGAATGCGAAGTTCCATCAGGCATCGAATATTGAGATCAGACATTGATTGTTAGATCAGGGAGATCTACATCATCAAATATCATCCTCAAGGACATGTTGCAGAACACGTCAGTAGACCATGTCAACAAGGACACGTGGCAGATCACGTCAGCAAGAACACATGGCCCAATCAGAAAATGAAAAGTGTCAAGTTGATTCAGCATTTCAGGTATGTGTAAATCACAAATATGAGTGACATGTAGCAACTGCTCGACTCATGACACGTCATCGAGTGATGCAAGAGTTACGTCACTCCAAGAGTTTTGCTTCGGGAGTTTTACCACTAGTACTCATGCAAAGACCCGAAGTCCCAAATGTGGAAGACCTGAAGTGCATACAAGTCATCTGATCTAAATATCACTTCAGGTGTATTCTCAATCATTGATCGTGTAGCAGGATACGTGTCAATGGATTGTGAACTCTAGGCGAAAATTCTCTGGGAGAACGCGAAGGAGAAAATTTTGCAATTTTCGAAGGCCATTTCCCGAAGAGGAGGATAGACTTTGGATTAAATAGGACACGCGTCAGTAGATTCTCATCTCCAGGAAAACGCGAAGGAGAAAGGTTTGAGATTGTCGAAGTATCGAAGTCCCAAAGTGAATGAGGACCGTTGATTTGAGGAGGACACATGGCAATAATCTGTGGACTACGGCTAAAAGCATTCTGAGCAAGCGGAGATTGAGAATTTAAATCTCTGGATTCTAGAGACCCGAAGGAGATCTCGACCATTGATCCGAGAGGGACATGCATCGTTGGATTGTGGACTTCGGGTGAAATGCTCTGTGAGTAAGCCAATTTTGATAATTAAAACCCCTGAAGCCTAAAAGGTGAAATCAATCTCGTCTATTGGTTTGGAGGGACACATGTCATATGATCGTTGAGACCAAGGATTGCATGTGGACAAAGGAAAGAAGACAGAGTCATCGATTGAAGAGGACAAATGTCAACAGATCTTCCATTCAGGAAGATATCCAGTCAACAGCAACAAGGTTTGAGAGTTGAAACTCCCGGAGCCTGGATCACAAAGGAAACCTCAACCATTGATGGATAAAGGAGAGATCTGGTCCACGAACTTGAGAGGACATATCTAAACCATCCATTCAAGAGCATCATCAATATCATGAGATCGATATTCATGCTCCATTGTGGGGCCAGAACATGCTTGGGCCTTAATTTTTCATGAGCGGACGACAATTGAAACCATGGTTTTGGAGAAAGGACGCATGGAGGCTTGTAATGAATTGTGGGGAAAAAATAGGGTTTCCCTCAAACCACCTATGGAAGCACCCACAATTGCATGGTCATATGAATCTCATAGCCCAAGGTCATATCATGAAATAGAGCCAACGCTCACTAGACAGAAATCGGGAAGTGCCTTTTTGAATAAGCTCTTGGTCACCATCGATGGTCACACGAAGGAAGGGATTAGAATCCAAAGAAGCCATAATTGACTGGCTATCACTGAAAGACAAGACAAAGAGTTTTGAATTCCAGAGAAGCTAAGGAATCTCAACATAACGCCCACTGATGATGAGTGCACTGTGCATAACTGCCAAAGAAGATGAAGAGTTGTAATGATGATCAGATAGAGGACTCGATGTGAAAAAGACATGCAAAATAGAGAAGTGAATGAGATCCGCGAGTTAGATATGCATTTGTGAGGAGGCGATGCAGTGAAAATCATGCAGAGGCAGGGCATGAAGTATGCACAAGGTGCACCGAGTATAAAAACGAAGAACAGAGAAGAGATTGTGTGGCTATTGAGTGTGGTTCATATGGGTATAATCATGCGCTGTGTAAGAGTTGAAGCACAGAAGAAGTAAGGAACATAAATGCATATCTGAGAGAAGAATAGAAATCTCAACAGACTCGAGGAGAGAGACATTGATGGAGGCAGAGGAGAGCAGTGTAGTAAAACATTGATGAGACTGGTAATCCATAGATAAATGTTGTATCACTATGATAAAGTTGTATCAAGAAAATATTTATATTCTAGGGTGGTAGGGAGGTGTGAGGGAGGACTGTTGTCCTCATAGTTTCAAGTGGGTGCTTTAACATAGGGAGTTGTAGCTTCCATCTGGTTGCAGCCGAAAAAACCAGGGTGGCAGGGTGGTGCAAGGGAGAACTATTGTTATCTGTTATACAAGTTGGTGCCTGTGTGACTGGAAGTTGGTGCTTCCATCCAGTTGGTGCTGGAACACTTAGGGAGTTGGTGCTTCCTTCTAGTGGGTGCTAGAGAAACCAGGGAGTTGGTGCTTCCTTCTAGTGGGTGCTAGAGAAACTAGAGAATTGGTGCTCTCAACAAGTTGCAGCTTGTAAAACAAAGGTTGTAGCCTCAAGAGGAGTTGGATCTCATAAGAATGATAATGTACAAAAAACAAATATTACTTATCATATCAAGAAGAAGAGTTTTTTCCCTTTATGGGTTTCCTCAGGAAATATTTGTCTATGTATATTTCATGTGTGTGATTGATGTTGAATATTTTATTGCTTATTCAAGAAATATCTACATTATTGTGATTTTCATTGAGTGTTATGTAAAGAGTTTAAAATGGGCATAATTGTTTAAAAACAGTAACAAGTGATTCACCCCCCCTCTCAGTTGTCCAACAATTGGTATCAGATCCGGTTCCTTTTATTCAAAGTTAGATCAGTAAGCTTAAACATGTCAAACCATGAAGGAACTTCAACCAATAAGGCCCCTTTGTTCAATGGAACAAACTTTGCCTTCTGGAAAGTTATGATGAGAACCTACATAATGGCTTTATGTGCAGATGCCTGGGATGTGGTAGAGACTGCTCATGTAAATCCAGATGTACTAGATAATAAGGATGACAAGCTAGAATTCAGCTTCAATGCTAAGGCTATGAATTCTATTCTGAGTGGGCTTGCAGAAGCATAATTTGTAAAAGTTATGCACTTAGAAACTACCAAAGACATGTGGGACAAACTCATTAACAATTATGAAGGTAAAGAGAAGGTAAAGGATGCCAAGCTTCAAAACGACAAAGTACATTTTGAAAAACTACAAATGAAAGAAGATGAAACTATTGGGAAGTACTTTCTGAGAGTTGAAGAACTAGTAAATGCAATGAAAGCTCTTGGTGAAAAAAATGAGGAAGCCTCTTTAGTTCATAAAATTTTGAGATCTCTGCCAGATAGGTTCAACCCAAAGGTCTCTTCCATAGAATAACTCAATGATCTAAAAGCTTTGTTTTTTGATCAACTTCTAGGAACGTTGAAAACATATGAAATGAGGATAGGTAAAGATAAATCCAACACTAGATAATCTTCTTTTAAAGAAGATAAGAATGAGGAATTTGAGCCAGATGAAATTGAAGAAAAATTTGTGAGAAGACTAAAGAAAGGATCAGGAAAGTATCCAGGAAAGTTTCCCTTCAAGTGATTTAATTGTGGAAAGATAGGTCACTTTGCATCTAAGTGTCCACACAAGAAGCAGGATCAAAATTATGAAGGTGAAAAGAAGTACAAACTCGAGAGATTTGGTAAAAAGAAAAGTTTATGTGCAAATAATGATGACTCTTCAGAAGACACAAATAGTGACTCTTCCTGTGAAGATAAGGTTAATGAATTTGTACTTATGGACAAAGAGGATTATAATAACCAAAACATAGGAAGTGATGCTAATGAAGAAGAATTTGTGGTTGATATGGAAGGTGAACTAATCAGTGCCTTAGAAGAGATTAACAGACTCAAACTCGAGAAGAGGAAACAAAAAATATTGTTGATGCAGTTTGAAAAGAATGCTAAAAAACTTGAAGAAGACTTTGCCCTGCTAAAGGTGGAATTATAAGAGGCAAAGAATATAGAGGACATCTTGAAACAATAGTTGTCAGAAAAGAAGGCAAGATATGAAGCCTTGGAAGAAGAGGTAGTAAAAACCAGAAAAAGAGATGGAGAAGTTTAAAGCATTGTATATCCAAAATATTCCAAGCATTAAAGCCTTAGTAGAACTAAATGACATTCTGAACAAACATAGATCTCTTTTGTTGAATACTGGTTTAGGCTATGTAAGTGGTTCAAGCAGCAAATATCCAGTAAAGATGATCAAGTTCCAAGTCAGCAGACAATCAGACTATGAGAGTACTATGTCACCAAAAGCTAATAAAGACAAGATGATCCCTGATAAAAAACAAAGAGGTCAGAAGATGGAGCAACAATTGCCAAGAATAAGGCCACCCTTCAGGTACAAAAATTTCTTCTATGGTTATTTCTTTTATTGTTCTAATTTTGGTCATAAGATTGCAAATTGTCAAATTAATTTTAGAGACATGCAACTGAGGTGGTCAAGAAATAAAAAAAACTTTACAACATAGAACTAAGCAGCCAATCTATAGACAACGTAGCACCAATCAATTTGACCTACTGAACAATGAGCTCGAATGTTATAACTGTCATAACTTCGGCCACAAAGATGCAAAATTCCATCTGAATAATTACAAAACAGATACAAAGATAAAACCCTTAGTTAAAAATGTCAGTACATGGAAAAATAAAGATAGTGAAAATTGTGGTCTAGTACTTTCAGCTCAAAAACAAAATGACCCTTGGTATATAGACAGTGGATGTTCCAAGCACATGACTAGAGACAAGGATAATTTTTTGTCAATAAGTAAAGGTAAAATAGGAAACGTGACCTTTGTAAATGATGAACCAGGTAAAATCAAGGGTAAAGGGATGGTGATTTTAAGCAATGGCAAAGGAAAATCCCAGGATGTCATGCTTGTATATGGGCAGAAACATAATTTTCTCAGTGTAACTCAAATGTGTGACAGAGGATGTGAAGTGGTGTTCACTTCCAAATATTGTAAGATAAAGTCTGTAAATTTAGGACAAGTGGTGGCTAAAGGCATAAGGACAGATAATAGTGTATATGTGATGAAAGAAGATAGAGAAGAGTGTCATCTAAGAAAACATGATGAGAGCTAGTTATGGCATAAGAGACTTGGACATCTAAACTTTGACCACTTAATCAAGCTAAAAACTCTGAAGGCATTAAAATATCTTCCAAGAATATCAAAGCCACAAGATTCTATGTGTAAACCCTATCAAGTACGAAAGCTAACCAGAACACAGTTTAAATCCAAGAACTCTACTTCAACAGAGAAAACACTCCAATTAGTTCATATGGATCTATGTGGATCATCAAGACAGGAAAGAACAGGGAAGGAAACCTACTTCATTTTGATCATTGATGATTACTCCAGACTCACTTGGGTTTCTTTCCTCAAAGAAAAAGATGAAGCATTTGAGAAATTTAAAATATTTAAGACTTTAACTAAGAATCAAACAGGCAACAGATTAAAGGTTGTGAGATCAAATAGAGGAGAAGAATTTATGTCAAGTGATTTCAAGGAGTTTTGTGATAAACATGGGATCAAAAGATAATACACAATCCCAGGAACCCCACAACAAAACGGAGTAGTTGAGAGGAAAAACATAATAGTTTAGCAAATGGCCAGGTCAATGATGAATGAGAAGAACATTGGTCAAACCTACTGGGTATAAGAAATACACATAGCAATCCATATTCGTAAAAAATCTCACCTCGGAACACACAGTGACAAGACACATTATGAATTATGGCATGGAAGACTTGCTACAATCAAACACTTCAAAGTCTTTGGGAGTAAGTGCTACATAAAGAATAATAATGAGAATCTTGGTAAGTATGATGACAAGGCTGATGAAGGAATTTTCTTAGGGTATGCTACAACCAGTAAAGGATACATATGCTATAATAAGAGGCTACATAAATTGGTTTATTGTATTGAAATAAAAGTTGATGGAGTCCCAGTAAGAGAGGCGAACAATACTAAATCAACAACAGAGGATATAGGTGAAGTTGAAGCTGAAAAGGTCCGAGAATCAAAACAAGAAGACTATGAGTCATATGAATATGCAAATACTCAGGGAGACTTAGATCAGCATATAACATCAAATTCTTCCTCCCAAATTACTTAAAAGAATCATCCTACAAGTCAGATAATTGGTGCGAAAGAAAAAGGTGTACAAAACAGGAGAAGGATAATCAAAGACACCGAGAAATCACATATAGCCTTCATATCCATGGTGGAACCCAAGAACTTCAATGAAGCCAGTGAAGATGTACACTGGTTGAAATCAATGAATGAGGAACTGCACCAAATTGAAAAGAATGACACTTGGGAACTCGTTCCTAGGCCAACAAATAAAAATGTAATAGGATCCAAATGGGTCTAGAAAAATAAGATGAATGAGAAAGAAAATATTCTAAAAAATATGGCTAGATTGGTATGCAAAGGATATCCTCAAATAGAAGGACTGGACTTTGATGAAACATTTGCACCTGTAGCAAGATTAGAAGCTATTAGAATGTTTCTTTCCTATGATTGTCATAAGAATTTTAAAGTCTATCAAATGGATGTCAAGTCATCTTTTCTAAATGGAGATGTAAAAGAAGAAGTCTATATGGAACAACCAGAAGGTTTCCAACTATCAGATAACCCTGACTTTGTCTGCATGCTAAAGAAAGCCTTATATGGGTTGAAACAAGCTCCTCATGCTTGGTATCACAGACTGGATACGTATCTACAAGAAAAAGGGTTAAAGAGAGGAACAATTGACAACAATATATATATATATGAAAACAAAGGGTAATGATTTGCTCATTGTGTTGGTCTATGTAGATGACATCATCTTCGGTAGTAATAATGCTTCATTGGTACAATGGATTGATTCTGCCATGCAGTATGAATTTGAAATGTCTATGATAGGGGAACTGTCATTTTTTCTTGGCCTACAAATTACTCAAAGGTCTGAAGGAATATTTCTTTCTCAAGAAAAATATCTAAGAGAAATGTTGAAAATGTTTCAAATATAAGATTATAAACCTATGAGCACACCTATGGTCACTGGATGTAAGTTAAGAAAGGATGACAATTCACCTGATGTTGATCAGAGTTCATATAGTTCTATGATAGGCAGCCTATTGTATATCATGGCATCTCATCCAGACATAATGCATGTTGTTGGAATGGTAGGAAGGTATCAAGTTGCACCTAAACAGAGTCATTTGTTAGTTGTCAAAATAATATTCAGATACTTGAAAGGAACAATGGACTACAGCCTATGGTATCCTAGGAATCGTAATTTTCAACTATCAGTAAATTCAGATGTTGATTGGGCTATCTGCGTGGATGAAAGGAAAAGAACCAGTGGCGGTGCATTCTTCTTATGAGATTCCCTTGTATCATGGTTGAGCAAGAAGCAAGGTTCCATTTCCTTAGCAACTACAGAAGCTGAATACATTGCAGCTTCCACCTACTATACCCAAGTGTTTTGGATGATTCAGACACTTGCAGACTTGGAGGTAAATTATACTGCACCGATCCCAATCCATTGTGATAATACCAGTGCAATTAGTGTGTCAAATAATCCTATCTTTCACTCCAAGACCAAGAATATACCCATCAAGTATCACTTCTTGAGGGAACATGTAACCAACTCTGTGGTTTCTTTGCATTATATTCCATCCAAAGATCAGATTGTTGATATCTTCACTAAACCTCTTGCACAAGCTCAGTTTGAGTATCTATGCCAGAAGTTGGGCGTGACCCCACTATCAACCTAAGAGAGTCCATCCTATCAGGGGGGGTATGTATTGGTTGAATATATGATACCTCCAAAAAATACTGCAACAACTCAGGTGAGCATGTTTTATTTGACATTGATGTCAAAGGGGGAGAAAAGGAGTGGTCTAGATGCTATAGTTGGAGAATAGCGCAGCCTTCAGGGTTTCCATCAATGCCAAAGGGGGAGATTGTTGGAATGTTTACAGGAAGAATGTTCTTGTCATTGATGGCAAGAACAACATCGATGATGGTATGTTTACAGGCAAGGAAAGTAGCAATGATGGAAAATAGGGAAATCATGAGTTCAGGAGGAAGAGTGAATAGTATGCAGAGATCAAATCTTAGAAGAGATAGCTCTTTGTGCTTTCTAGAAGTGAAGTTGAGGTCCAAGAGAAGGACTCACAAGAGGATCAAAGGTCGAGACCTTTGAACACTTAGAAAACTCTATAAGTCATAGAGATCAGAAATATCAGGAGGAAGAGAGATAGTGGTCGTCGGATCAGTGTCCAGACAAGAGGAGCGCATAGAAAGATCGAGTCATCGATCTGAAAACATGATCGATGAATAATGATTAGTCTGGGTCTAAATATGTGAGGAGTTTACACTTAGAAAAGTTTGAGATTTGAAATCTTCGGAATGCGAAGTTCCATCAGTCATCGGATCAATTTCGAGTGGAAGAATAGGATAAGATAGCAAAGTTGCATCACAGAAAGATCGAGTCATCGATCCCAGATCCTGATCGTATGAAAAACATTCACTTCGGATATACATATGCGAGGAGGTTACGCTCCTGAAAGTTTGATATTTGAAATCCTTGTAATGCGAAGTTTCATCAACCATCGGATCTGGAGATCAAACATTGACTGTTAGATTAGGGATATATACGTCAACAAATCTCATCCTCAAGGAAATGTAGCAGACCATGTCAGTAGACCATGTCCACAAGGAAACATGGTAGACCACATCAGTAAGGACACATGGCACAATCAGACAATGAAGAGTGTCAAGTTGATTCAACATTTCAGGTACGTGTAAATCACAAATTTGAGTGACACGTGGCAGCCGCTCGGCTAGTAACACGTCATCGAGTGACACAAGAGTTACGTCACTCTGGGATTTTTTATTTAGGATTTTTACCACTAGTACTCATGCAAAGACCTGAAGTCCTGAATGTCGAAGACCCAAAGTGGATACGAGTCATCCGATATGAATATCACTTCGAGTGTATTCTCGATCGTTGATCATGTAGCAAGATACCTGTCAATGGATCGTAAACTCCGGGTGAAAATTCTCCGAGAGAACACAAAGGAGAAAATTTTGAGATTGTCAAAGGTCGAAGTTTTGGAGCAGAGGATAGTCATTGGATTAAAGAGGACATGTGTTAGTAGACTATCATCTCCTGGAAAACACGAAGGAGAAAGGTTTGATATTTTCGAAGTGCCAAAGTCCCGAAGTGAACGAGGACCATTGATTTGAGGAGGACACATGGCAAGAATCTGTGGACTCTGGCTAAAATAATTTTGAGCAAGCGGAGGTTGAGAATTGAAATCTCTGAAGTTCAGAGACCCGAAGGAGATCTTGACCGTTGATCTGAAAGGGACACGCGTCATTGCATCGTGGACTCTGAGTGAAATGCTCCAGGAGCAAGCGAAGTTTGAGAATCGAAACTCCCGAAGCCCGAAAGGAGAAATCGATCTCATCCGTTGGTTTGGAGGGACACATGTCATATAATCGTTGAGACCAAGTATTGCGCATGGAAAAAGGAAATAATACAGATTCGTCGATTGAAGAGGACAAATGCCAGCAGATCTTCCATTCTGGAAGATATCCAGTCAGCAGCAACAAGTGTTATCACTGAAATTTCGTCTGCACATGGCGACAAGAACTCCACATCATCTGCACACA
>JZKD02S2355877.1:0-22293 GCA_000966675.3 Picea glauca | reverse complement strand
GAGACGATTCGAGCACGAACAACAAGGTTTGAGAGTTGAAACTCCCAGAGCCCAGATCATGAAGGAAACCTCAGTCGTTGATGGAGGAAGGAGAGATATGGTCCGCAGAATTGAGAGGAAAGATCTAAACCGTCTTTTTAAGAGCATCGTCAAGATTGTGAGATCGATTTTCATGCTCCATTGCGGGGCCAGAACATGCTCAAGCCTTAATTTTTCATGAGCGGGCCGCAATGGAAACCATGTTTCTTGTTGGCACAGGGGCAGATCCAGGGTTCAACACTCAAGACTGCATTAACAAAACCCTTACTACCGTCCCTTTCAGCAACACCTACGAAGCAGATGAAGTCTCACCCGAGGTAGAGGCAGGGGTGGTTGTAGGACTTAGATGTCTGCAACCTTAGATGGGACACCAATCTATGATTATATATTTTACAGGGCACTTAGCATAGATCATTCATCAATATTTAACCCTTATGGTACTTTGCATATGGCACAAAGCATCGTAGTGAATACTTAGACAAAATATGATTCAATACTTAGCCATAGAAATATAGATTAGATTCAGCAAATCAAGCACTAAGCATATTATATATCAGATCTAGCATTCATTCGTATATCATAAGCACAGAGCATAACTAGATCTATTTAATCACAGCAAGTACTTAGCCAAGAAGGAGATAAACATATTAGGTCGAAGCATAGAGCACAATACACAAAGTTACCATGGTTCACCCCCATCCTGGGGCTACATCCACAAAATCTTCTTGTTTATATTATCTTTGTTAAGTGGTTACAACACAGAGCTTTAGTGACCCTTACTTCGCACAGGAAAGAAGATCTGCATAGCTCGCTAGATCCTTCTTCCTTGCACTTTAGCACAAAACTACAACAAATTTCACTTAGCTTTCCAATCTCCTTACAATAATGCACATAGCACTTGCAATATACATCTAATCACACAGATCCAGCTACTATCACTAAGCCTTTAGCTATACATAAAATAGATGTACTATTACTCTCTACTTACATTGCCTAAATATCTATTTATAGATTACAAAATGTGCCTAAGAGTGGATAAACCCATGGGCTGACATCCCTTTCCCTTTACATCAACCCAAAATCCTAAAAGGGACCCAAAAATAGGTCTTGCTTCCCTAATTTCCGCTTCGTGTTGCGCTCCATCTTTGGAAAGTTTTCACAGTCCCAAAAATAGTCAAATATGACCAAGTATTCTTCAAGACTTGGTCAAGGGCCAACAGGCCCCCAACACTCACCTGTGACTTGTCTCGAGTCACTCAGGTCTGATCAATTCCACCTCGAATACCTCAATCTTGGCTCGAGTTGCTTCAACCTGCTGCAGTGCGACAACCTCTTGCTCAGTAAATTCTTGGATCACTGTGTCATTGAGCGGTCCTTTCAGGTGTTGTTCTGTAATGATGACAACATGTTGGAGGTCATCTCCCTAGTTTTCAAGTTTAGCAAATAGTTGGCATGCCTTTTCTTGGATTAGCTGAAGTCGTTGGGAAACTTCCATCACTTTACTTTGTAGCGTATGCACCTGTTGTTGGGTTGTGCATTGTTCTGTGAACCTCTTCATTTTTTATACTCGGATCAAAGTCTTTATCTATGTCTGTAGCGTGTTTGCATGTTTCTTTGCTTCTTGGAGTTGTGCCTCCAATGTCTGCAATTCTGGATTCTCTGCGAGGGTTTCATAAATCTGGGTGCTTCTAGCGCTCAACTGCTTTCATTCCAAGGAAAAGGTTTTTAATCAGCCAATTGCGCTTCGAGTAGTGGCCTCTCTTAGATATCTTATTTCTTGGGGGGTCTTGAGCACAGTGCAGAGCTCTAGATCCGTGATGCATTGTTGGATTTGCTGGATTACTTCTTCCAATTGGGTCACCTGTTGTGGGAGACGGTCTTCCATCTTCACTTATATGATCATCACAGAGTGCAGTGCCTTGTGAACCCTTTCCTATACTTCAAGTTGCTCTTCTAGCAATTGTGCCTTTTTCTTGTCCCACTTCGCTTTTAGGGCAAGATTTTCCCATTCTACCTCATTTTGTTGTTCTAGAAGTGCTTTTTGTGCTTGCATCAAAGCCTGGGTGGCTTGTGTTGTGTCTTCTTGATCTCGTCGAAGGTGATCTTCGACTTGATCAGTGATCTGGTGTAATTGAGTGGGCTCATCACCTGTTCCTGATGTTCCACTTATTAAGGGCACTATAGAAACTGCTTGGATGGACTGGAGTGCCTGCTGCACTTCTTTGAGTTCACCCTTGATTCAGTTGAATAGTTCCTCTTGCTTTGCTTCTTGCTTTTTTGTGAGCTCTAGTTAAACATCATTCAGCACGACAATTAAGAAGTCAAAGTCATCCGGGGTAAGGGTAGTTTTAAGCGTTGTCTGGGTGGCCTTAGATTTCTTTTGGGAGGAGGGTTTTGTTGGCATCATCTTTCTTTTCATGGAGGGATCCTCCTTCTTTCTAGGTGGAGTAACCTCACCTTTGTTTTTCTCAACTTCTGTACCACCTAGCTCATCACCATCACCTCCCTGTGTAGGTGAGATCGAAGTGGTCTTCATGGACGTGCTAGGGACATCTTCAATGTCGTCATCCTTATAAGTCCTTCTTGTCCCAGGTGTATCCGGCATAGCTTCAGGGATTTCCTTGTTAGACATGTTTGCGGGGTCCACTGCAACAAGGAGGTTTGCCGACCATTCCTTGGTAATCTCCTCCAAGTCATCTTTTGTCAGCTTGTAGTAGGATTGGAGTTGTTGTTTATGCTCATCACTGCACGCTGTAATATAGTTGAAGTGGTAGTCTGCGCTAAATTTCATCAAAGCTCTAAACCTATGAATTATGTTTGGGGTGATTCGCGGTGTAGACTGAATTGCATTCTTCAGTTGGTTGAAGTAGGTGTAGAAGACAACATTGGACTACCATTGCTTGTTCATGTCGTTGGAGTACCACAGCATACAGAACTTCGTGGCTAGTG
Organism: Picea glauca; assembly: GCA_000966675.3. Lineage (NCBI taxonomy): Eukaryota > Viridiplantae > Streptophyta > Pinopsida > Pinales > Pinaceae > Picea > Picea glauca. The sequence continues at coordinate 19,305 of JZKD02S2355877.1, read as the reverse complement.
GTTCGAAAGGTTCGATCTCTGGAAAAGTGGCTCCCTCTAGCAGTTCCCAAGCAATGAAAGTGATGAGTATGAGAAACCAACTAAAGTGGAACTCATACCCTTGGTCTTTTGCTCTTTTGCATTCCAGCTCTAACTGGTTTACAAGATACTATGCCCAATTCATCTATAGTCCCTCGACGCACTTCCCTACGAGGTCAACTATGAATCCATTCACCTTTGTTGGTTTGTTCTTACGAACTAACTTGCCCGCGATAAGCTGACATGCAAGGCGCACTACGCCACTCTGGATAGAGGCTACCTTGTAGCCTCACGTACCCTTCTCTACATCGCCATAAGTTTCCTTTATCCATTGTGCTAGTGCTCAGTCTGAGGTCTTGCCTGGGTAAAAGTCATGTGGGTCAGGGCCTTGCATGCTAAGTCCTGTGATATGATTGATCAGATTCATATCCACAGTGATGCGATGGTTCAACCATAAGTACCCGCCATGGTAACAAGACAGCAGCAACCTGACACATGCGTTGACTTCCTTGTGTCTGTCGAAGTGAGGGATATTCATTACATTGAGCAGTGTGGACTGCACGAGGTTCTGGGTTCAGGATTGCAGGACAATTTTAGGATTTCTTCCTTTGGTATTGGTTAAGTATTTATGTGGAGCTAACATGTTGTAGGTTTTGCGATCTCCAAGGTTAAAATCATTAAATTTCAGTGCTGCGAGCTTATCCTGGTTAGCACGTACTAAGCGCACCCCTTTCGGAAGATATGCAGTGACCAAGGTGTACTCAAGGTCTCTGGGTACACTGTCGTGGTTAATATTGTTGCTCAAAGGTGGTATGTAAACCGGTAGAATGCACGAGATCAGCTTGGCGTTTGCAATATCGTCTATGTGCTTTGTTCTTGTCTCGATCGTGGTTCTGGAAGGTCCTGCTCCATGAGCAGTGGAGGGAGAAGCTTGGAATCCTCTTGTTGATGATGCTTGCACACCTATAGACATCATTCTCTCTGACATGACTCTCTCAGCCATTAGTTCAATCAAAACTTCTTCAACTTCTTTCTCAACAATGTTGATCTCGTCTGAGATACAAGCTTGGGTCCACTAGCTCAGGTGTGAAAATGAATTCAAAGACTACAATGAATAGTATGGGAACAATTAAATGATCACAGGGTTAAGTAATCTCAAGTTTCGGGCTCAAATTCTCACTTAGCAAAAAGTATTCTCGGTGTGTGGTGCGATGGATATTCTCACTATTCCTATCAGACCCATTCATATCAAACTTTCTTTTATCTAACAATGCTCTAGTTTTCAATCTAGGAAAAAATCTATCAAGCGTACCTAAATTCATGCTTCAGAAAAAAAAAAAAAAACATTTCCACTTATCTTACCTGTATAGAGCACAAAGATTTCAGATCTACAACTTGAACTATTCTTACCTTTACTAGAAGCTAGAGCTTATAGATCTTACCTCTTTTCTGTGGAAATTTCTACTTTTACCTTTCTTAGAGCATAAAGTGTTCAGATCTCACTTATTTTCTTCAGTATCAACCTCTTTCTCGTAGATATAACCTCTTTCCTTCAGATCTGAACTTTCTTTCTCGACACAAATCTTCGTAGGTCAAGTAGAATACTGTGCACTAGGGCAATAGATCTACGCACAGAGCTTATTTCGCACAAAGCTTTTTCTTCCTTAGTTCTCAACAATCACAGTTCCAGGTCCCAGCAATGGAACCATTTGTTGGCACAGGGGAAGACCTAGGGTTCAATGCTCAAGAGAACACCAACAAAACCCTAACTACCAACCCTTTCGGCAACACCTATGAAGCAGATGAAGTCTCACCTGAGGTAGAGGTAGGGGTCGTTGCAGGACTCAGATATCTGCAACCTTAGCTGGGACACGAATCTGTGATTATATCTTTTATAGGGCACTTAGCATAGATCATTCATCAATATTTAACCCTTATGGTACTTCGCATATAGCATAGATCATCGCAGTGAATACTTAGACAAAATATGATTCAATACTTAGCCACATAAATATAGATTACATTCAGCAGATCAAGCACCAAGCATCTTATATATCAGATCTAGTATTCATTCATATATCATAAGCACAAAGCATAACTAGATCTATTTTATCACAGCAAGTACTTAGCTAAGAATGAAATAAACACATTAGGTCGAAGCACAAAGCACAATACACAAAGTTACCGTGGTTCACCCCCACCCTGGGGTTACGTCCACAAATTCTTCTTCTTTATATTATCTTTGTCAAGTAGTTACAGCACAGAGCTTCAGTGACCCTTACTTCACACAGGACAAAAGATCTGTGCAGCTTGCTAGATCCTTCTTCCTTACACTTTAGCATAAAACTACAACAACTTACACTTAGCTTTCCAATATCCTTACAATCACGCACAGAGCACTTGCAATATACATTCAATCACACAGATCCAGCTACTAGCACTAAGCCTTTAGCTATACATCACATAGATGTACTACTACTCTCTACTTACATTGCCTAAGTATCTATTTATAGATTACAAAATGGGCCTAAGCATGGGTAAACCCACAGGTCAACATCCCTTTCCCTTTACATCAACCCAAAACCCTAAAAGGGACCCAAAGATAGGTCTTACTTCCCTAATTTCCACTTCGCGTTGCGCTCCATCTTTGGCAAGTTGTCGCAGTCCCAAAAATAGTCAAATATGACCAAGTATTCTTCAAGACTTGGTCAAGGGCCAACAGTTTTGGAGAAAGCACGCGTGGAGGCTTGTAATGAATTGCAGGGAAAAAGTGGGTTTCCCTCAAACTGCCCACAGATGCGCCCACAATCGCCTAGTCATATGAAGCTCATAGCCCAATGTCATATTGTGAAACGGAGCCAGTGCTCACTAGACAGAAATAGGGAAGCGCCTTTTTGAATAAGCGCTTGGTCATCGTCAGTGGTCATGAAAAGGAAGGGGCTTAGAATCCAAATAAGCCATAATTGATTGGTTTTCACTGACAGATAAGATGAAGAGTTTTGATTGCTAGAGAAGCTAAGGAATCTCAGCATAACACCCACTGATGATGAGCGCATTGTGCACAACTTCCAGAGAAGATGAAGAGTTGTGATGATCATCAAGCAGAGGACTCGACGTGAAAAATACATGTAGAATAGAGAATTGAATGAGATCTCTGAGTTAGCTATGTAGTTGTGAGGAAGAGATGCAGTGAAAAGCATGCAGATGCAAGGCATGAAGTATGCACAAGGTGCACAGAGAGTATAAAAACGTAGAACAAACAAGAGATTGCATGGTTGTTGAGTGTGGTTCATAAGACTAGAATCATGTGGTGTGTAGGAGTTGAAGCCCATAAGAAGAAAGGAATAGAAATGCATATCTGATAGAAGAACAAAAATCTCAGTAGACTCAAGGAGAAAGACACTGATGCAGGCAGAGCAAAGCAATGTAGCATAACAGTGATGAGATTGGTAAGCCATAAATAAATGTTGTATCACTGTGATAAAGTTGTAGCAAGAAAATATTTATATTCCAGGGTGGTAGGGAAGTGCAATGGAGGACTGTTGTCCTCAGAGTTTCAAGTGGGTGCTTGAACACAGGGAGTTGTAGCTTCCATTTGGTTGCAGCCGGAAAAACCAGGGTGGCAGGGTGGTGCAAGGGAGAACTATTGTTCTTTGTTATATAGGTTGGTGCCTATGTGACTGGAAGTTGGTGCTTCTATCCAGTTGGTGCTAGAACACTTAGGGATTTGGTGCTTCCTTCTAGTGGGTGCTAGAGAAACCAGGGAGTTGGTGCTTCCTTCTAGTGGGTGCTAGAGAAACCAGAGCATTGGTGCTCTCAGCAAGTTGTAGCTTGTAAAATAGAGGTTGTAGCCTCAAGAGTAGTGGAGATCATAAGAATGATAATGTACATAAAATAAATATTACTTATCATATCAAGAAGAAGAGGTTTTTCCCTTTATGTGTTTCCTCAGGAAATATCTATCTCTGTATATTTTGTGTGTGTGATTGATGTTGAATATTCTATTACTTATTCAGGAAATATCTGCATTATTGTGATCGTCATTGAGTGTTCTGTAAAGAGTTTAAAATGGGCATAATTGTTTAAGCACAGTAACAACTGATTCACCCCCCCTCTCAGTTGTCCAACACACCTGATGAAATCCTTTGGCAACTATCCTGGCTTTGTATCTTCTAATATGCCCATCCACTCTACTCTTGATCCTATAGACCCATATGCACCTGACAAGTTTCCTTCCTGCAGGAAGGGGAACCAAATCTTAAGTCTGGTTCTCGAGGACGGTGTTGTACTCAAAGGGGGTTTTATCCTTGACATATCTATGGGGAGATATGTTTTGTATGTAGGTTGCACAATTAAGTGATTCAACCCATAATATCTATGGAAGCGACTTTGCATGCAGCATGCACAATGCCATCTCTTTCAGGGATTTATTTTTTCACTCAACCCCTCTATTTTGTTGTAGAGTATAAGGAACCATGTGCTGCAACCGAATCCCAGCCTCAAGACAAATATTATGTATCTCATGGTTTACATACTCCCCCCCATTATTTGTTCAGAGTGCTTTAATCTTCTTTCATGACTCTGTCTCGACAAGGGCTTTGAAATCTTTGAGGCATTGAAAGATCTCAATTTTTTTCCTGAGAAAGAAAGTCCATGTGAAGCATGAGAAATCATCAACAAAAATGAGCACATAAATTTCTTTATTGATTGATGGATGCAGAAAAGGGCCCATGAGGTCACTATGGATCAAATCCAAAGGAAAGGAAGGCTTATGCGTCTTTCCTTTGTCGAATTTCTCTTGAGGGTGCTTTCCAAGAACAGAGCCCTCACAAATTCTTTTGGAGAAGTGGATGTCAAGTAGACCATCAACCATTCCCTGCTTGCTAAGTTGTTGCATATATCTAAAATTTAAATGCCCGAACCTTTCCTACCATATCCTACTGCTTTCATCAGCATGAGTAAGCAGTAATGCAGAATCTAGTTCAATAAATTCAGAAAATGTGTAGAGTCTGGATTGATGATTTACCTAACCAGTAGAAACCTTGGAATTGGTTTGCATGTCATAGATATCCATAGCATCAGGTGTGAATATTACTCTCTTTTCGGTGCTGGATTTTTTCATCTAATACACGGAGAGAAGATTGACAGAAAGTTTGGGAACGTGTAGCACATTCTCAAATCTTTCGTTTGTGAGTTCAACTCTTCCTTTATCGGTGACCTCGATTGGAGATTTGTCCCCCATCAAAATAGGAGGACCTTTTCATGCATCCAATGAAGAGTATGCTTCCTTTTTCACTGCCATGTGGTGTGATGCACCTGAATATACAATCCAAGCATTGGGAGAGGAGTTGATGGAAACCAAAGCATGGATTGAATTACCTTTCCTGGGATTTTCATATTTTGGCTTCTTCTTCTTGGCACCCTCGGGGATGTGATATTAAAGGTTGTTTTGTTGAAGTATTTGGGCCATTTGATCGATATTTTTCTGCATACATGCGTATTCTGAATGGAATCCTTTATGGAAGTAAGTGAATTTATCCCCTTTTCTTCCCTTTCCACCTTTGGATCCGAAGGAATCATTGAAGGTTTTTGAGTACCCTTCCTTCTTTGGATTTGAATGTGCCTTCCTTTTGTATTGGTTTTTAGATTTTTGATTTTGGTGACTGCTACCATATTGCACAACAAGTGCATGTGCCTTTGGGCCTTTGATTTTTCCCATGTTTATGAGCTTGCTCTTCTCTTTCATCAGAGACTCAATAAATACCTCAAGAGAAGGAATTTCTGAGGTAGCTCCAGAGGTGAGCCTAACTAAATGAATTGTGGATACAAAAACTGAGTATTCTGGACCAAGTTTGGAGAGAATGGTAAGAACCATTTGTTTCTCCTCCTTAGATTTATCAACCCTGCAAGCCTTGAGTCGCGAACAACAAATCCTTATATTTGGTAAAGAAATATTGGAGATTCTCAAAGGTTTTTTGATCCAAAGTGAGAAATTCCACCTCGAGTATATGTCCCCTCATCTCCTCCCATTTTCCAAAATGTCCTTACAAGGTGGTCTAGACTTCATTGGGGGTTTTACAAAAGGATATTTGAAAGAGGAGCTTGGGAGAAATGAGACTGCAAATAGCTCCAAACGATTCATCCATCTGATTCAGATACTTGGATTTTTCTATGGCTGATGTGGGTTCGGTCTCTGTGTCCATTGTTAACCTGTATAATCCTTTGCTTCGAAGATGCATTATCATATTTTCCTTCCATGAAAATAAATTGTACGGTGTAAGAATGAATTCTTTTGGAAATTCCATTTTTCTCATTGTCTTCAATCTTCGATACCTACAAAAATAATCCGGTGTGTATTTTTCCTAGAAATTCGTCGAATATGATACCATGTAAATGTGAATGAACCTGCACAGATAAAATCTAGCTAGCAAGAATACATACACAGTTTGCAGAGAAAAGTGAAAATATGGAAATGAGAGAGTGAGAATCAAAGAATTTCATTAACCAAATGAATGAATGATAATTTACACATGATATACTATGAAAAATCAACTAATGCACACAGGAGGAGAAGACAATGTGCCATAGTGGTGGTCTAGAGTGATATGGACACACACCAAAAGTTACGGGAGTAAACTGCCACCTATTCTGAGTTAATTAGTCTGTGAGTCTTCAGTTAACTGACTGAAAAAAAAGTGAAGTGGGGAGGAGATCAGGGAATCATGAGCAATTTTCTAGTCTGGTGATAATCCTAAGGACAATGTGCATTAGTAGGTGATGATCCCAATGCATCATGGTGATGAAACTAATGTGGCATTAAGACTCCACTCAACTGATCAAACTGAAGTGTGAATTGAAGAGAATATTCTCCTAGAACATAGGAAAAGGAATATTCCACCTAAACTATAGGATATTGAATAATGACTAATGAACATAAGGAAAACCTTAGGAAAAATAAATCCTAGGTGTGTGTGAAGTATCTCCAACAAAGGTAATAATCGTATTTTCCATGCAGTTCGACCCCCTTCGACTCACAATAAAGTGAATCATGAATAATCATTCCATGAATGAATTCTCCCCCAAAATACACTAAGGCCAGAAATATATATTGTGTGCCTTAATATTGACACTTTTCACCTTCAAAAGTATCTTAAGCCACTTGGTGACTCGTTCCCTACCCTCGGGAACTTAGGATAAATACATATTCATAACATTACACTTTTCCATAAATATTATAAAATATTCCCTAAAAATTGTAAATGTGTTGAACCTGCATAGAATAGATCTAGCTAGAAAATACCACACACATTTGCAGAGAGAAATTGAGAAAGAAGAAGCAAGAGAGAAAGAATGGAATAATTCTCATTAACTGTATTCCACACTCAAAGAGTGAATACTTTACAATAGATATAGGATACATGAGTAAATAATGCACCATAGTGGTGGTCCAGAGTGATATGGACACACACCAATGGTTACGGGAGTGAACTGCCACATATTCTAGTCTCTCAGGCAGTTACAGGAGTGAACTGCCACATAGTCTAGTCTCTTAGGCAGTTACGGGAGTGAACTGCCACATAGCTGAGTTAACTAGTCAACCAGTCTTCAGTTAACTGACTGAAAAAGAGCGAAGTGAGGAGGATATTATGGAATCATGAGTAAAGAGCTAGTCTGGTGATGATCCCAAGTCAAGTGTGCATTAGCATGGTGATGATCCCAATGTTGCATGGTGACCAAAGCAATGCAACATCTAGACTCAACTCAACTAGTCAAACTGAAGTGTCAACTGAAAGAGAATATTCTCTAGGTGGAATATTCTCCCCTAAAATATAGGAGACTATATAATGAAAAATTATGACTAATAAACAAGGAAAAACCTTAGAAAAAATAAATCCTAGGTGTGTGTGAAGTAACTCCAACACCCCCCCTAAATATCACGATGGTGAAAATAAAGAATTGGTCTCGGAAACAAGGCCATGTTAGGTACCCAAATACAAAAGATACACTGAAATAAACAAGGAAAGAGGGAAAAAATCATGGGAAAACCCCCCTCAAATTACAATGTATAAAAAAAAAAAATGAGAAGGAACAAAAAACAGTTTCTAAGCAACCTTGTCCTTCACTCCAAGAATACCTCGCAACTGTGCAAGTTTGTGCTCATTGAAGATTTTGTTGAAGATGTATATGTCTGAAAGGATCCAATGAAGTAGATGTGTTATTGATATGTCCAGACATATCCACTTTCTCTTCTTGTAATGAAGAATATCCAAATAAATTTTGGATGAAACTTTGAAAACAGTGCGCCCGTTTCTGGAAAAATGCTGAAATTTTGTTGATTTTAAAATGATCATAACTTCACTTCCCGGACTCTATTTCAAATGATGTTTTTTTTGAAATTGGATATTTTCCCAAGGGGAATTCAAATATCCAATTTTTTTCTGAAAATTTTTCTTAGAAAATATTAGAATTGAGTCTTATTTTCATGGCTTCCTTTTTGTCTCCTGAGATGCATCCATTGCGCATGGAAAAGTGTCTGCATGTGACCCCTGAGATGCATGCCATATATCTTCCACGTGAAATTAAGAAAACAAATATGAAATGGAGTAGACATCATCTTCAATTAATGGGATACAAATTTGTGAAAATACTTTTATAGAAGACTCTTCATAATAAGAGGCTTGATCTCCCGATGGCTTATCTTATGGCTCTATTTGTTCAACCTCGTGCATGAAACATTCACAATATTATTTATTCCCAAATAGAACCTCCAATATGGTCCATAATTCATTTGGAGTTGATTCTTATTATTCTTCATATACTTGATGGGAAATTTTGGGAGAAACAGACGTGCAGATACTTCCTATGGTCATATCTTGTCTATTGAGAAAGTTATTTTTCTCATCGACGAAATCAGGCTCTACGTCCGTTTCCATAGTTATTTGGTACAATACTTTGCATCTGATATGAAGAATAATTTTTGGCTTCCATTCCAAATAGTTATGAGGCGTGATAAGTATTGTCGATGAGTAAAACATAGATTCCATCTTTGTTGCGTTCTTCAATCTTCAGTACCTGCAAAAATAATTTGGTGTAGCTTTTTATTAGAAGTCTGTCGGCTATGATACCATGTAAATGTGTTGAACCTGCACATAATAGATCTAGCTATAAAATACCACACACATTTGCAGAGAGAAATTGAAAAATAAGAAGTAAGAGAGAAAGAATGGAAGAATTCTCATTAGCTGTATTCCACACTCAAAGAGTGAATAATTTACAATATATATAGGATACATGAGTAACTAATGTTCCATAGTGGTGGTCTAGAGTGATATGGACACACACCAGTAGTTACGGAAGTGAATTTCCACCTAGTCTAGTCTCTCAGGTAGTTACGGGAGTGAACTGCCACCTAGATGAGTTAACTAGTCAACCAGTCTTCAGTTAATTGACTAAAACATAGTGAAGTGAGGAGGAAATTAGGGAATCATGAGTAATGTGCTAATTTGGTGAAGATCTCAAGGAAAGTGTGCATTATCATGGTGATGATCCCAATGTTTCATGGTGACAAAACCAATGCAACATCTAGACTCAACTCAACTAGTCAAACTGAAGTGTCAACTAAAGAGAATATTCTCCAGGTGGAATATTCTCCCCTAAAATATAGGATACTGAATAATGACTAATTATGACTAATAAACAAGGAAAAACCTTAGGAAAAAGAAATCCTAAGTGTGTGTGAACTAACTCCAACAAGACTTAAGTCTTACTCCCTTTTCGATTTTGCGATGGAGTCAGCTCCCCGTCTCTTTTCATCTGAGTTTGTCTGGGTGCAATGATATAATATTATTAATGAATCAATATAATTACTGTTTATAGGGATAGGCGCATTGTCTTATCTGTGTCCCGGTTCACTAGCCTCATAATCACACAGGCTCTCTGACCTCAATATATATAAATTCATATATATATACATATATATAACTCAACTTAGTGTGCACTCCCAGGTCATTCATATGCACTTACCCAAGTGCACACAAAACTATGAAATGTGTGCACCCTTTCTTTGATGTGCAACCATGCACACTTACCCAATTGTGCACAACACTATGAAATGTGTGCACCCTGTCATTGATATAAAATCTCCACGAAATACTCAGGTGTGTGCAACACCAAAACTTAGTGTCAATGGATCACTAGCCTATATGTACATTTACATTTACAGTTGATACCATGACTCACCAGCCTATATGTATAAATACAAAGGGTTCAGATCAGGTACATTACAATTAGTGGGTATTTTTTCCTATGTGGGAGTTTGAGAGCAATATTTTTTCCCCTTTATGGAAGCATGCAGCTTCAGATGTCATTTTATCTTTAGTGTTTATGAAGAGTGTTGCGGAACTCTATGTTCAATAAATATGGAAACCCGTTTTTTTATGGTTGTTAGAGCCCATTTTTCCTTCCCTGTGTGGGAGGTTTGGGATGATTAGTTTTTTTGTTGTGGGGTTTCACAATCCTATTTACTTAATCCTTAGAAAACTTGCTAAGAACTTTGGTGTCCTTTAGAGCTCAAACAATATTGTAACCAATTTGATGTTTTTGGTGTAAATGTTGTTTTATACAAGCATGTTCATAATGTACAATTTTTTAAAATACAAATATATGACGTTTTTCTAAGGAAACAATATCACAATTATATCATTAAAATTAAGGTAAACAATTGATTTTTCATTATTTTTTTATGAAGTAATTTGTAAAAATAATATTTTAGCAATTTTCCTTAGGGATACCCTCCAACTACTTCCTCGCATTATGTTAATGGCACATAGGATAAATGTCGTCGAACAACATGTACACCTAATCCAAAGGGAGCTAGGTGGATTTTACCTTGTGATCTCCTTAGCCATTACAACTTCAACATGGTAAGTCAAACTGCTTGATCTAACCCTCAAGAACACACTCACACACACACACACACACATAATGCCCAAAGGGGTTGGATTCAATGATGAAGAGCGAGGATTTTTTCACTAATAGGCATGGATTAATTCTTGTAAGGGGTTTTCTTAGAACCATGGGGTCACCTTGAGCTAGTCGTCAAACGTGTGGTTGCACCGAGAGTGATTGTATTAAATTATCTCATGACCCATGCACACATAAATGGATCAAATCCTACCCTTATGTCCTTCAATTTAACAACCTAAGGGGTTAGCTCAACCAATTGTCACCAATGTTCTTAGACATTTAGCTAGTTCCATACCATCAAATTCCTAGTCTGGATCCCTCTAGATGAGGAACACATGTCTACACCAATGATTTTACTAAGGATACCATACCTTGATGTGGGGAAGCATCCTTGGGTCTCCCTATGAGTTTTTCCTTGGAGAATCATAAGCATTTAGCTCGATTGGTTGTTGCTAAGTTGTTGGGAATCTAGCTAGTTCCATACTAGTTTGAGCCTAATTCAAACCCCCCTGGGTTAGGCGAACTAGTCTACATCAATGGAATTACTAGGAATGTCATTCATGAATGTGGGGAAGCATCTCTTGGGTTTTTCCATCATATTTTCCTTGAAACACAAATACACACAAGGTTAGCTCGATTAGTAAGATTCTCTTATGCAAAGTCCACAAAGGTATCATAATCCATTTCCATTGAATCCTTTGGGTTACTAGTTACCTCTATGGTTGGTGGTTCATCTTCCTCTATGATCCATATAGAAATTTGTTGGGATCATCCTATCTCAAATCTGAATATAAAATCACACACAAGATACCAAGGATAAGATAGAAATTATGCACACTTTATTAATATCAAAACCCTTACTGTAGTGAAACACCTTATAATTACTCCTTTTATGGAAGGAATCCACTCATGTTCACTTGTTTCTTCGATGGGGAAACCTCCTAATGAGCTAAGCTATAAATATAATATTCTTCCATGTGTACTTCATGAGGACTCCATTCTTATTTAGAGAAAACAATATGTCCTTAATCATAACAACCTCCTAACTACCTAGTGGGCCTTCTTTAATGAGGCCCCATTACATTATTCAATATTATCTACAATATTGGGCCTTATTTATAAATAAAAATCATAGTGGACCTGGTCCACCTTACATTGAATGACCTCTTCAATTATTACTCTACTATGGGCCCTTGCCCCCCCCATTACACCCCTAGGGAGGATCCCAACAAAATTCTAGGGAAGATGGGGGGTGCTCTATGAATATGATTCTTCAAAAAATAAAACAAAATAAAACAAAAAGATGTATGATTTAGTAATATAATAATAGAAGAGTATCATGATATATCTATATCTACATATAAACAGTTGGATAATCCCCAAGTGTTGGTTCAAGTAATTGATATATTTCACAAAGTCCATAGTGTCTAAGGAGGTTGTCGGATCTATTCCCACAATGGGCCTTTGGGGTTATTGGTTAATTATTCAATCGATGGTTAATTCATTCACCATCCAAATGTTCAAGGGAAAAGGGGGTATTTCATAGAATATTCTAATATTAGACAACTCCCCTCTAATATTATAGTGAACTTCCCTTGTATGGTTGGAATATTCTTTGTATGGTTGTAGATGAATGCAATGGGTGAGCTCTAAAGAGAAAACCCCAAAAGATATTCCAACAAATCTCTCATTTAGCATATTTATTCATTAAGCACATCATATTGTTCATGAAAATAAAAATAAATAAATATAACTAAGAGAATTATACAGAGTTTGCTTTCAACAAATATTTTTCCTTCCTTTTAAAATGTTGTGAACCCAAAATCAACTATGACTTTGCAAGATGAAAGAAGATTAAAATGGACAGGTCATCAAAGAATTTTAGATGAGAATTGCATTTAAAACTAAAAAATATTGTGATGAACATATGCCAAAAATATCATACTCAAAAATATCAAAGTCTGAGAAATCATTAGAGATATGCCCCAAAATAGTTCTTTGTGGGAGAAATTAATAGTAATATCCCAAATGAAATAATCTTAAAAAATATGAAATAAGTGGGTTGAAACAAGCTCAACAATATTTCAATGACAATTACCTAAACTTAAAATAAAATGCATCTACTTTTTACAAGCATGGATTTTTCTCCTTTGGACCTGATATGTCTTGAAATGAATGAAGAATTTAGAGACAAAGCTTATCAGACCCAAATATTCTTGTAGGAAAACATACATGGAAAATTTGATGGAAAGAGTCTAGCATAGAGAAAGATGAAGGGGAAAGTCACACAGGCTAATTCACAAATCTTTGGAAAGAAAAAAGTTGCTTCCAACAAAAATACCCATGTAGCAAAACTCTCCAACAACCAAGTGCTAACCTCTTGAATTTGCCTCCTTTTCTCTTTTTGAACACCTTTTTTTCCCCGGTATCTGATTAATCATGTTTAATGATTGCCATGAAATGGCATGCAAATATTGTAATTGTATTATTTTTTTATTAAGAAATCCAACTAGTTGATTGATGGGTGAAGCCTTAAAAGTACTGGACATGATGATACCAAGGGAAAGAGTAGGAAACCTAGAGAGTGGTTTATCATGCTAAGATGACCCAATCCTCATTGCTGAAATATTTGATTTGCAATAATAAGCCGTAACCTCATCCCAAGGAAAATCAGTTAATGAGAAAAGGACTGGTGGTTGTGCAACCAACCACCCTAATGAATGGAGCATGGAGTGCCTAGTTGAGACATCGAGAAGATGTCATAAAAATTTACCCAATGTACCATTCCAAAGCCATCGAGGTTGACCCAAGTTTCCTTCTATAAGAAGGAAGGGGATAGGTTGAGGACTTTCCATATTTCGTGCAGGAGACACAGGAGGAGATGGAATGAAAAAGGGAATGTATGAGTGCATGCAGGAGGAGCATGCCCAAAAGGATGGCCTCAGAGGATGGAGGCAAGAGTGTGCATTTTGGATATGCATAGAATAAGAACTCGAGGAAAATTTGGGCATCGGAGGAAGAATTAGACTATGAGATAATGCATGAGGGACTGAAGAAAATTCCCTAGTGGTATCATGGCTTGGCATGGGAGTGACCTGCAGTTGAAGTAATTAACCATGCAGAGGCTATGGTTGGGTGGAAAGGTGAACACCCATTGTCATTTGGTTAGATACATCTTATGAAGAGATAAGTATCTCATATACTTTATGTAATAGAATTAATGGTATGGTTGGATGCCTATGATTGTGTGTAATCGTGTATACATGGTCAATGGTGTTGATATTGTTCCAATGGAAGTCATTGTACTCGTACAATTATATGTCTGGATTGAATTGCATGTGTATTGTGTGTATAATAAGGAGGACCCTATGTTTTATCTTAATGGATTAAAGAAACAATACAATCGATTTCCTCTTGTAAATATAATTTTGGATATTCCTGTAGGTTTCTCTCCCCCCCCCCCTCTGGTGTGTACAGTAGAAATTTATATAGTGTGATGCTTGCTAAAGGAAAACATACTTATAAATTAAGAATGCACAATACCCCTGGGAGGAATGGATAGCGTGTCATGAGATAGGCATGGGAATGTCTCAATGCCTGAGAGAGGCCTCTATGTGGTTAAGAGAGTCGTAATTCTCTTGTGGAATACCATGTCCTAGTATAGTAAGTTTACATGACGTGAATCTCCACCTAAAGTGGTGAAGTAGGAATGCCTTAGCAACTTTTGGATCAAGGCGAGAGATCCTAAGAGTTCGGTAAAACCATGGAATTTTTTTAAAAGACTTCCTTGAATGACTAAGTCTAGTTTCATATTGTTGATAGGTATAAAACCCATGTTTGAGCCAGAAAGAATCATAATTGTTGATTTGTCATCGTGAATAGATCCTGACCTTCCATCAGAGTAGGAAATGATGCCTGTAAAAGACAAACTTTGAATCAACAAGTAACATGGATCTATCGGAGGATTGAGTGACAATATGATCTCGAACGTTAGTCAGACTTGGTCATAAAAGTATTTAAGCATAGGGTCCTGATAGAACTCCGATGAAGAGACGTCGAGAAACAATCTATACCATTGGTCGAAGTAAGGATATATTTGTTTTGGGATGTCAATTTGGGTGAAGGCCCAACAGTCTCCTTGGAAACTGATAAAATCTTGTTTTTCCTTGGAGGATCGTGGTCATCGATTACTTCTTGGGCTGACCCAGGTTCGGATCTGAACAGGTTTCCAACCAAACCCTCTAAAACTATCATCCCTCCTGGTAAACCAGAAGGAAACACAACACATAGAATGTATTGCGCAGTCTCACCCGAGATATTTATATGTGTGACTGCAATGCTCAGGTTCTTGCAGTATAGTAAAGAGTGGGGATCTGGGATTATGTTTGATCATCTTCGGGCTTTGATATGATTATTCTCTTTATTCTTCTTAATATTTGTTCATCTGTTAAGATTATGCATGCATTCTAATAGATATAACTGAATTATTCATTCATCCATTCATAATCTAACTACTGACAGAAGATAAATATGAAATCAAAACACATGTTTTACCATGGTTCACCCCTTCCTAGGCTACGTCCACAAAAATCTGGCTTCTTAGGATATTTTATTTAATTCTCGGCAAAAAATGGTGTTGCGCACACTACAATTCTGATCATACAATCATGGAAAAGGTTCCACAACCTCTTTAAGGAAAACTAGATCACACCAGGCTCCTTAGCCTATGATCTAACCCTCAAAATATGTCGTACTTGGCTCTTCTACAGCTCAACAACTTACAAAATTGTATCAGAACTTATTTTGGTATTCTTACAATAGCTCAAAACTGGAATGACCACTTGGAACCAAAAGCATGAAACCCGACCTAAAACTCCTAGGTTCTTATTTATACTAATTTACAAGCTTCTTAGATATTACAATATCTTACCAAAACCCTAACTCTATCATGGTTAGGTTTTCTTGTATGCATTCCTTGCATGTTTTCCTCCTTTGCATGTGGATTTCCCTCACATGTGTTGCTTTTCCTGCCAATTATTCTTCTCCAAAATTGGGTTTTACCTTCAAAAAATAGGTATTTCTTCAAAATAGGCATGTGCCCAACAACCCCCCAACACTGACATGTGACTCACCCTAAGCCACCTAGGTAGTGCGCGCTCCCTGGACAGCCTCTGCAAGGTTGTGGAACTTGTCTTCGAGTTCCCTTCCTCTTGCTTGGACCTGCATGGATTTTCCTATAATTGCCTGCACTGACTACGTTGTGATCTCCTCTTGGATTAGTGTTGTGCCTTCTGTCTGGGATTGTGTCATGTTCTTCTTTTCTTCCTCCAACTGTGTGATCATATGCATTTATTTCTCTTGAATGGTTTCCAATTCTATTTGTCTTGCTTGCTTCTTTGTCTGGGCAGTCTTCAATTATGACTGAATATTCTTCATGTCCTGGGTTCCCTTCATGCACTCTGTGATGCTCATTGCTTTATATATTTGCTTGAGCTCTTGTATGGTTGTGTTGAGTATTTTTTCTTCCGGGTACCACTGTTGGACCTCCTCATCCTCTTCCAGCATTGTACAGAGTTGTGTAGCTATGTCGAACAATTTTGTTGTTGTGCTTGCTTGTTTCTCCATTTCTTCCATTTGGAGTGTAAATTCTTCTTTCCTCTGCTCTCGGACCTCAGGAGGAGTTATGGGATTGAGATTTTCCTTTCATTCCTTAATCTCCCGCCTGTACTGATTGATTGTCTACGCAATGAGGTTGATCTTCTCCTCTGTGATTCTATATGTTTCTTGTGCAGACCCTGCTTAAGGTTTTGGTCTCGGCGTCATAGCCCCTGTGTGCTCATTGACGTTGCCATTTTTTCTGTGGGCTACTTCGGCCCTCACAGGTTGTTGTAGGTTGCCTATGTCACTTGTTTTTTGGCCCTATGCACTGTTGTGCAAATCGATTTCCATTTAGGTCATCATTAGGGCTTGTGCTTCCTCCTTGACTGATGTAGGGCTCATTGGCTCGACCTGTGGTGAGGGAATTGCGTCAATGTAAAAAATTCCCTCTCTTTGGGCCATTTCTTGCTTGGCCTTCATGGTTTTGTGTGATTCCCTAAGGATGCTTCTGGTTTTTATTGCAGTTTTTCTCAGTGCACCAATCTTCGGTGTTGCCATAATGGGTACTACTTTCTTTTTCGGAATGAACTTCGATTGGTTCGCACTATGCACTTTGCCTATTTTCCTACATGCTCTCCAACTCTGTGAGTTTGAAATTTCACAATAAGTTGTATTGTGCCCATGTTTCCCCTTTATATAGAAGGTGACATAAATTTTGTGAATCTTCTCGGAGAATCCTCCCTCACAACGATTAATGAAATGAAGCTTTTCGTGTATATTTCATTTAATTTCATAAATGTTGTCAGTTGGCACCTTTTTGTCATAACTGTCATTTTCGCTTTTCTTACCATTGGTCCCTTTTCTGGTGCACTGAAATTTGTAAGTGTGTCGTTCATTTCTACTGTGATTTTTCCTTAGTGCACAGTATTTTGATTTCTATTACCCATCTGTTGTGCACAGACATTTTTCCTTTTGTCATGTTGAGTCCACTTTTTTTGTGCACAATATTTCACAGTAATTTTTGTATTTTCTTTCTTTTCTGTTTTTGTATTTGTTTTTCCTTCTTTTTCTCTTTTTTATTTCTCTTTGTGAATTTTCTAACCTAGATTCTACTATATTACACTATGTACATGTACTACTTAGTGCATTGTAACTTTTCAATGTTAGGGGGTTGACTGTCCCTATACAGTTTCAGTCGACTCCCATTGATCATTCCCTTCAGTTATGTTCCTGCCAGATCCTTTAGTTGTATAGATCCTCCATATGTGACAGTCTTTACCTCATAGGGCCCTAGCCAATGCATTCTAAACTTACCAATATGTTGAAAAAATTTACTGTCATAGAGAAAGACTAGGTCTCCTTCCTTGAAACTCTTATTCTTGATATGTCTATCATGCTAGGCTTTGTCTCTTTCATTTTTTACTTCTTGGTGAAATCCTGTGAGAATCATATCCTCTTCCATATCCATTAGTTGGTTTAACCTTTCTTTTACTGTGCCTCTTTCTATCATGTTAGTAATTGTTGCTACGCACAGACTCAGTACCAGAAATTCTAATGGTACTATTACTTCATGCCCATACACCAATCTAAATGGTGTTTGTCCTGTCAACTTCTTGCCTGTAGTCCTATATGCCCATAGTACTTCTGGTATTTTCAATTACCAATCATCCCTATTGACATAGAATATCTTTGTCAAAGCCTTCTCCAAGATCTTATTGAAGGATTCTAATGTTCCATTTGTTTAAGGATGATATGGTGTACTCTTCTGGTGATAAACTTCAATCTCCTTAGTCATAGCCCTGATAGTACTGTTGATAAAGTGAGTACCTTGGTTACTCATCAAAATTCTTGGACATCCAAATCAGGTGATCACTTTCTTGAACAGGAAGTGTGTTGATGTCTCTACATTGCAGTCTTTGACTAGTTTTGCTTATGCCCATCTTGTTAAATATTATGTCACAGTGATGATATATCTAGCTCTTGAACTTCTCACTGGTGGATTGATTGGTCCAACAAAGTCTATTTCCCATTTTTCAAATACTTTCAAAGTTACTTGTTGTCTGAGGGGCATCTCTTCCCTTCTATTGGGTTTTACCACCCTCTAACAAGCATCACATGTTCGATAATATTCCTTAGCATCTCTATGGATAGTTGGCTACCATAATCTTGTGCGTAATACCTTCTGCATGGTAGCTTTTCCTGCATAATTTTCTCTATCTATTCCCTCATGATATTTTTCCAAAACTCTAGGCCTTTCATGTTCGAGTACACACCTTCTCAAGATGTTGTATGCGTCCATTTTGTATAAGTTTCATGCAATCAGTTGATACTATTCAACTCTGACTACCATATTTGTCTTCTGCGTAGTGCTACATTCTTGTGGCACAATCCATGTACTTAAGTATTCAATAATATCAGCAAAGTATTCATCAGCTATTTTTATTGAGAACAATTGTGGATCAGGGAAGTGTTGATTAAGGTTGGTTTTCATTGATGTCAACCCTTGAAGAAAGCCCTGTAGAACCAAGGTTTGGGTAATGGACCCAAGTTTGTTTGATGGATAATGATATGAGTTTTGATATGTTTTCAGGTAATACTATTCTATATGAATATTACATGTCATTCCATTTATGTTGGTATGTGGAACGTCACATAACTCCTCACGGTTTGAGAGTTATGGCCTTACGAAGTTGGAGGACCCTCATATGTCATCTAGAAGCCCCA
>JZKD02S2355866.1:19577-30927 GCA_000966675.3 Picea glauca | reverse complement strand
TATGGAGAAGACAATATACAAACTGACAACAAGGTCTTCTCTGCTTCCCTCAAGAGTAATGATGAGCAACCAGCCCTTGTCCATCAGGGAGCTCTTAAGTTGTTCCTACATATCATGGAGAATACAGATTTCCAGACGAAGGTAAATTAACTTATCCTTCAGGACAGACTGATCTTAGTTTCATAAAAAGAGGGATTGCTTCTTCGCTTATTAGAGATGAAATTTTTGAAAAGGAAAAATAGTAACATTGTGTTGATGTATTATTCGTGATCAAACAGATGCACATTTATCTGGATTCGAAACAAAGGAAACTGAAACCCGTTATATTTGTGGGCCATTCTTTAGGCGGGGCAGTTGCAACATTGGCCACACTATGGGTTCTGGAAAAGAGGCTAAGGCAAAGCTCGCCCTTTTGTATAACATTTGGATGTCCTTTAATGGGGGATGTAGGACTTGTTGAAGCAGTTGGCCGTGAAAACTGGTCGGGCAACTTTTGTCACGTGGTTTCCCAGAATGATATTGTTCCTCGGATGCTCCTTGCACCATTTGAGTCAATCGCTGAGCCTTTGATTGCTATTTTGCCATACTGGCAGGGCATAATGGCTAATGACAGTGTAACTGTGCCTGATTCTGTTATTCAAGTTGCTTGCAGGACACTTCTTAATAATGTCCTGCAGTATACTTACACAGTAGAAAACAATGGCCTTGGCTCTCTAAGGGAGTTAGATGGGGATATCAAGAGAAGCCCATACAGACCTTTTGGCACTTACATGTTTTGTTCGGGCGAAGGTGCAGTTTGTATTGATAATTCTGAGACAGTTTTGAAGGTTCTTCATTTGACAATGCAAAGCCATGAAACTCCTTATAATAATATCGTACAGGATTGTTTTTCAGAGCATGTAGGGTATGATTCTGTTTTGAAACATGCCATAGAAAAGTCCATAAGTGGAAAAAGAACTGCAAAACCTGATTCAGAGTCCTCTTACGAGATGGGAATGTCATTGCTGCTCGAAGCCATTGGTGTTGGCGCTCAGGTGACACTCAATACCATTTTCAAATAAAATTTGAAAGAACCAAAAAAAATATTTAATATTTAATATTGATGTTAGTTTTATGGAAGTAAAATGACTTATGAACTATTATAGATCCATGCTAAACCTAGATTTACTATTAATTTGACCTTTGAATCTTTTTCAATATAAAAAAATGAAAAGCTTATTGTTCACTTTGACTAAGATTTGATACCAACTTCTAATGTAAGCATTGACTTTTATCTCCATGCCTGAATTGAATTTTATTTTCTTCTTTTCCCATACTAATTGATGCTTAAAATGGTGTTGCCAACTTTGTGCAGAATGATGATGCACAGATTGGGCTACAAATAGCAAGAGATGTTGAAAACAAGCAGAACACAAACGTTGCTAAGCTAGCAATTGACTTAAGCGAGAAACAATGTAACATGGCAGAGCTTGAGTGGTATAAAGAGCGTTGTGAGAAGGAAGATGGCATCACATGTTATGATTCCTTCCAGAAACATAAGGATATCGATGCTGACTTGTGCAGAGTAAGGCTCGCTGAGTTCTGGGATAAGATTATTGAAATGTGGGAGAAGCATGAGCTGCCAAGTGATTTCCAATTTCAAAACAAGTGGATAAATGCTGGCACTGCCTATAGAAGACTTGTAGAGCCTCTGGATATTGCACATTATTATCGCATGTCTAAGGGGAAAGGCAACTATTTTTCAGATGGAAGACCCACTCGTCATAAAGTTCTTCAGAAATGGCTGGAAGAGAAAGAAAGAACACGCAGTTCAAGAGGTCAGAAAGCTCGCACAAAGCTTGCATCCCTCACTCAGGACTCATGCTTTTGGGCACATGTAGAAGAGGCTTCGAAAGACTTGGAAAATCTCAAAGAAGATCAACACCAAAAGCTAGAAAGTCTAGAAATTTTTGAAGGTTATGTGATAAGAATGATCAACGATCGCAACATTTCCTCAGATGCTTTCTTGGAAGGAAACAGCTTCATGAATTGGTGGAAAGAATGGAAAAAAAGCAAAATCAAATTACTGACTGGAGCTCTCCTTTATATAAAATAATGGAAAGTGAAAGTTGGAAAGGTTGAATTAGCAGCTTATTTGGATAGAAAATTTGTTTTCAAGAATTTCATCCGGTTAGTGTTTTTTTGGAGATGTAATTTCCTTTCACTTAATTTAAAATAGTGCGATGGTCTTAATGTAATTTGCTGAAATAAAAATTATGCCAATTTTAGTATGTAACCATAATCTTGAGTCTTTTATGAATCCTTTAATAGTTAGAAATTTCAGGCATGAATTGATATTGGTAATTAATTTTTTGAGATGTTAAAAAATAAAATTTTATTTATATTTACTTTTTATATTAGATGAAAAATTTGAATATTTTTTATTTTTTTTATTTTATTTTTACTTAAATTATATTTTTAACATTTTTCTTTATTTCAATTCATATATATTTATTTAACTTTGCTTACTAATTTAAAAAGCTTATCATTTTTAATCTTTGTCTTTTTTAGGGGGCACCTTATGATTTGATGAAGATGATTACATCACAGAACATACAAGGATTTGGTTATTTCAACTCCTACTTGATTGTAAAGGTCCAAGGTTTGTGGTAGCCTATGGCTTAGATAAGAAATTATTGTTGATCAATTTTTAGGTTTTTTAGGTAGACAAGTAATTTCTTAATGTTGAGTGAATTTTATGTGGAATTTCATTCCCCTATCTTAGATGCTAAGTTTTCTTTGCAACACTTTCTTCTTCACTCATATGCTAAGTTTTCTTTGCAACACCTTCTTCTTCACTCATGGACGTATATATGACACTATAAAAATGGTTTGTCCAAAATCCCAATATAGAACAATGTAAAGGAGTTAGAAACTTTGCCCCACCAAAAATTTGTTTTGTATTAAATATTTTCCTATATATCTAATTATAACCTTTAAAATTAACATGATATATTAATATTACCTAATCTATTTTGACAACATAAATTTTTTGGACATAACATCTTTAGACTAAAAATACTTTCTATCTTTATACTAAAAATACTTTCTATTTGCATAAAATTAACATGATATATTAATATTACCTAATTTATTTTGACAACATAAATTCTTTGGACATAACATCTTTAGACTAAAAATACTTTCTATCTTTTTCCTAAAAATACTTCCTATTTGCATTCAAAGCATATCATTGTAAGCATGTCTATATTCTATGTAAGTAAACTGCATAGAAAATCTCAAAACACAATTAATTTAATAAAATATTTATGATAAAAAAATATAAATTCTAAAATGAGTAATAAAGTTGTTTATTCTTTTTTAATAGAAATTTGAAATTATGAATTAATATAAAATCTTAAAATACAATTAATTTAATAAAATATTTATGATAGAAAATACAAATTTTAAAATAAGTAATAAAATTGCCCTTTTTTTTTAATAGAATGAATGTAATTGTAATTTGTGATCTATAAAATATATCAATAATATATGTGGTGAAAAGATTTCAAAATAACAAAGTTGCTTATTTTTTTAATAGAAATATGAAATTATGAATTAATATAAAATCTGAAAACACAATTAATTTAATAAAATATTTATGATAGAAAATACAAATTTTAAAATGAGTAATAAAATTGTTTATTTATTTTTAATAGAATGAATGTAATTGTAATTGATATATGTGGTGGAAAAGATTTAAAAATAACAAAATTGCTTTTTTTTAATAGAAATCTGAAAAACTCTCGAGCAAGTCGACTACTCTTCGAACCCCCGCCGCATCTACAGGATCAATTTCTGCATGAAGAGATTGGTCGAGACAAAGGAACAATTATGGATGCGGAATCGTCGCATCCAAAATCTTCTCGCATCTGAATACTAGGAAAATGCATCCCACAAGCATCAATAGCGCCGAAATACGTCATAAAATCAACCAGGGTAGGCGAGCATACCTAGTTCATGAGGGACCATACACTGATCAACAAATTTCTAGGGCTATGGCCCTCGGAAAAGGACCTTGCACGATGGATAAAAACCTGGTGGACTCTAAAAGGAGATTATGAGATCCAGCTAAGTTCTAAAGGGTTCTTCACAATAATATTCTACAACTTGGAAGACAAGGACCGCATCTTCGAAAGTGGACCATACTTCTACAACTCAACGAGCCTGTACTTATGCTTCTGGACAGACCGTTTCAACCCTGAAAAGGAAGATTTTGCATTTGCCCCAGTATGGATTCGACTCCACTCCTTGCCTCAAGAGTTCTGGTTAGAGGAAATTCTAATGGGTATCGACAAAACTCTTGGAAAACATGTCAAGTCTTTAGAGGCCACCAAGCAAAGGAAATACACATATTATGCGAGAATCTGTGTCTACATGGGCATCTCCAAAGCCTTACCAGGTTCAGTAACCCTAGAATATTAGGATGAGGAATGGGCCCAAACCATTGACTATGAACACATACCATTTCGCTACAAGAAATGTCACGAACACGGGAACCTCTTCAGGGACTGCCCTCTTAATGATCCAACCAAACTAGAAGTAAAGGAGAAAATGAAGAATGAGTTTACACAAGTCCAGAATCGCAAAAGGAAAACACAGAAGAAACCTAACCAAGGTGGTGGATAAAGGAGCTTCAATACTAACTCCTTTAATGCCCTCAACCATCTTCCATAGGCAGAAGAGGTAGAAAACCCCCATCTATCAACAGATCGAGGAAATAAAAAAACAAAGGAAAAACAACATCAACAACCAAGCATAGAACGTATCACCATTCCTGAATACCAAGTCCTCTCGAACCCAAGAAAAATCTAGGTGATGGAAGAAGACACTGTCATGGAAATGGATGAGCAGGATCTGGCAGACATTGATCTAGACAAGCTGGAAGAAGCACTCAATAAGAAGGATCTCAAAACTATACCGGAGGATTAACTCAGAAAAGTCCACAAGGTCTTCCTAGATTCCACTACAGGGGCCACTTCCAAGCTAGGAATCAGTGCAAATCCAAACCCAGATCCCAGGAAGAACCCCAAGGAAAACAAAAGATGTGGGTGAAAATCGGCGCAACAACTAATAAAGGAGGAAGGGAATTACATGATGAATTTGGGACAGATCCAACATCTCTCGGAAAGATCCTTCTCCCACCCACCCAACTGTTTATGATGAAAATCATCACCGAGAATATCATAGGCCTGAATGGGAGATCCAAACACAGGATTTTCCGAAATTGTATAAAAATTGAAGACTCATACATTCTCCTACTACAAGAAACAAAGTGTGCAGGAAAAATAGCGAAGGATCTATTAAAAAAATGTTGGCGACAATGTAACTTCTTTCATCTTGATTCGAAAGGAGTTGCATGAGGACTAGCCATCCTTTGGAACCTTGCCACAGTAATAATGGATCAAGCCTTCTCCACAACGAACACTATGACCACTCACTACCGGGCTATAGGCTCCAACAAATATGGAATGATTAGCAATGCTTATGGCCCACAAAGCTGCCAAGAAAAATACTTTTTCCTCAAAAGCTTGTCTTGCCTAGGCTCTCTAGTTAGACAAAAATGTTGGATAGTTGGAGGATACTTAAACATCACCCTCACTCTCGAGTAAAAAAAAGGAGGAAAGAAATACCCAGAACATGATAGCACAAAACTCTAGGAATTCATAGACAGTCTCAAACTCGTTGGCATTGAAACAGGTAACAAAACCTTCACCTGGTCCAACAGACAATCCGGTCCTCAACAAATAGCAGGCAGATTAAAATGCTTCTCAATCTCAGAAACTCTAATGCTAGAAGGACCAATGGTTGAAGCTAATATCCTCCCAAAATGAGTGTCGTACGACTGGCCAGTGCAACTATGGATAGACACAATAGCCACTCCTAATCTCAAACCCTTAAGGCTTGATAAATTTTGGTTAAGCTACCCAGATTTCCAGGAGCTATCATGCATATGATGGACCAACACAGAGACCCAGCAAGGTGCCAAAATGTACCGGTTCCAGCAAAGGTTAAAAAAATTCAAACACTACTTGCACCAATGGAACAAAGACGTCTTTGGTAACATCATTCAAGAGAAAAAAGCACTCGAAAATAACCTAGAAGACATCCAGAAACGAGGCATTCAAATAGGTCATACAGACACCCACCAACAACAAGAGGAAGACATCCTCAAAAGACAGCTCGAAGAAAGATACAAGCAGGAGAAAATCTTATGGAGAGAGAAATATCGTGTTCAATGGCTCAATGTCACATACCCACTACGACAACCTAGATTTTTTGTCTTTTCTTCGAGGGACAGAATCCCCGAATTTCTATGGGGCCTAGCATAGACCATCCCTTCCCTTATCCTCCTCCATGCGATCACCTCAATGAACACACGCTAACACCAAATGGCGCTACCGGAAATCGACTTTTGAGATTCCTCTTGCAAGGAACCCTTGTTCCTTCAATCCCTGAAACCTGAAATCCCGGTATCATCTGGATCTATGGTCCAGATCGTCAACTTGATCAACGGACCAGATTAAATCCCGGCATTCTACCTTTCGGGATTTTGGCGGGGTCTTCACTCCTATTTCCCCGATCTCCAGAACCCTGGTGGCTTTAGATCTTCACCATGCATCCTCTACAAATGGACGGTCCAGATTCTTTCAAGACTCCTCCTTCCTACCAAATGACCCTGTCCTGTGACCTAGGGCTCATAGATAGAGCACATCACGGTTTCATGTACTGAGATTTCACGACTTGCGAAATTGAGGGGTCTTTCCCTTTGGTTTCGCGGGTGCCAAAACACCGAAACTTATTCACGCTAAACCGATTCGGGGTTTTGTATACCGGGATTTCGCGACTGGCGAAAACGAGGGCTCTTGCCTTTTGATTTCTCGGGTGCCAAAATGTCGAAACTTATTCACGCTAAACCAACTCGGGGTTTCGTATACCGGGATTTTGCGACTGGCGAAAATGAGGGGTCTTTCCCTTTGGTTTCCCCGGGTGCCGAAACACTGAAACTTATTCACGCTAAACCAATTTAGGGTTTCGTATACCGGGATTTCGCGATTGGTGAAAATGAGGGGTTTTTCCCTTCGGTTTCTCGGGTGCCGAAACGCTAAAACTTATTCACGCTAAAATGATTCGGGGTTTCGCGACTGTCGAAAATGAGGGGTCTTGCCCTTCGGTTTCCCGGGTGCCGAAACACCGAAACTTATTCACGCTAAACCGATGGTCCAGATCACTCATGGATCAACAGCCATGATCACATTGCGATTTCATGAATCGTGAGTTTGTGTAGTCCTACCCTTTGACCACTCCAAGTCACGAGTCAGCAAAATGCTACCCGACTGCCACGTGTCCTGTGCCAATGGACGGTTCCGAATACTTCGGGACTTTCAGGACGTTTGTCGAGTCCACTCTCCTACCTATGCAAAGGTTAAGATCGATGGTCAATAGAGCTCCAACAGATCCTTGGATCTATGGTCCTGGATCCCATCGCTACTTGTGAAGGCTGAAGGTGTCAAGGTGTTAACACCTGCACTCCTCCTCTAGATCCATCGGTCTTGACCGATCCGGGGTATTTCTAAAAGGATTCTGACCGTTCATCTACCAAATGATGGGGTATTCTCTTTCGATAACTAGACTTGCTGTCCTTTCTTAGCTTGAATCATGAGATTCAACCTCTCGGAGCTTCGAACTCCCACGACTTCGAAACCTGAGAGAACTACTCTTTCTTGTACAAGGTTTCCAAACTCAGATCACATGATCCTTTGGAGGGTTCTTGGGTAATTATCCCTAGGCTTGGTGACCTGACTGAAAATCCTTCCCAATTCGTCGAGCTATGAACTCTGTGACAGGGGTAAGGTAAACTAGTAGGTTTACTATAATGGTAGTCTTGTCAAGGAACTCGCTCTGGCTCTGGAATGCGAGGAAACTTCCCGGGAGGAGGTGCCTTCGGGAAATCAAACCAGGACATAGCGTGAGTCAAGTAGATGGGACAAATCTCAAGGGAACACACTCGTATTCTGACTTATTCATTGTATACATAAACCGATTATGGTCATATAAGTATAAGCATGCATCCATTATTTCCAATCAAAACACAAGGCTAACACTTCTATACAGAAACCATTTATGAGCGTATAAACATGAGCATGCGTTCGTGATATTCAATTCAAAATACAAGACATAACACTTATCATAAAACACCAGACGTGATGCGACTGTTGAGAGGGGTGCTCATTTCCACCCAACCGTAGGCTCAGTGACTCCATACGGATTTAGCACTAGCCACCCGCGAGCTAGACCACGATGCTTGAGATTCAGTATCTTGCTTCCAGCTCAATGGAAGTCAAGGATGAAGGTTACTCTCCTTCTCCTCTGTTCAGAACTCCCCCATATTTCCAAAGTTCCTCTGGTTTTTCTTCCGCGATCCTCGTCGTGCGCTTTCTCTCCTCTGTTCCCCACACTTCCTTTCTTGCCTTTTTCTGCAAGATTGCATGTGGCGCGAAATCCCCTGTTAGTGGTCAGGTCTGAGAGCTTCTACGGATGGGCGGTTCGCTCCCATCCCCTCATTAACTCTTGAGGAGCCTCCCCACCTACCATCCTGGCGGGTAATTCATTCCAGGGTCAAAGAGTTGCTTTTGTCTTTGAGCAAATAAAAACCAGTATGATATTGGTTTGGTGGAAGTTAACGCAACCATTCTAGGTCCCTTCCACCACCTCTCATTAGCCATCATGGTCTCTTTTAGCACATCCCCCCTCCCAGTAGTCATGCAACACATAATCATATCATAATTTACATTCATCGACCTTTTATACAAAGGTTTGTCAACTCAAACATTCACATCTTTGAGTTTGCCATAATTCTTGGCCAATATAGTTATTTTTACAGACTGGGGGAAACAGGGTGTTACAATTCCCTCCCCCTTAAAGTAACATCATCCTCAATGTTTTATCTATCAATATGATGTGTATGTACAGAAGTAAACAAAATCAGATATGCATGTTTCATGGAATCTTCCATTTTCCATGTAGCCTCATCTGGGCCAAAATGTTTCCACTGCACCTTGACCTATGCAATGGTTTGGTTCCTGAGTGGGGTTTCCTTTCTGTCCAATATGCATTGAGGTTCTGGCAGGAATTCTCCCTTCAGTTCCACCTGGATCACAGACCAGTCAATTATATGATTAGAATTGTGTATATATTTCTTCAATAATGAAACATGGAAAACATTATGTGCTTTTACTGTGGGAGGAAGTCCTAGCCTATAGGCTACAGGTCCCACTCTATCTAGAATTTCAAAGGGTCCACAATAGCGAGGTGCCAACTTGGCACAAGCTCCCATCCTCAAGGAACTCTTCATGGGCCTAACTCTGAGATATACTCGGTCTCTCGTCTTGAATTCTCTTAGAGTTCTCTTTTGGTCGGCGTAACTTTTATGTCTGTTCTAAGCGACCTTTAGATTTTGTTTTATATGAATCACTTACCGTTCCATTTCTTTCAACATGTCGGGTCCAATAGTAATTCTGTTTATGGGATTACTCCAATTGACTAGAGTGTTGCACGGCCTACCGTAGAGGACTTCGAAAGGACTCGTCTTCAGGGATTCTTGGTAGCCGTTGTTGTAGGCGAATTCCACCAGTGGCAGGTAACATT
The DNA here is from genome assembly GCA_000966675.3 of Picea glauca. Classification (NCBI taxonomy): domain Eukaryota; kingdom Viridiplantae; phylum Streptophyta; class Pinopsida; order Pinales; family Pinaceae; genus Picea; species Picea glauca. The sequence continues at coordinate 21,240 of JZKD02S2355866.1, read as the reverse complement.
CCCACTTTTTGGGTTGATGCATTATATGCATCCTTAGCATATCTTCTAATATTTGGTTCACTCTTTCCGTCTTTCCATCGGTTTGAGGATGATAGGCTGTGCTAAATAGTAATTTTGTCTCCATACCAACCATTAAGGATTTCCAAAAGTTGGAAGTAAATTTCGTCTCTCTGTCAAACACGATCTCTTTAGGCATACCATGTAGTCTGAATATCCCCTTCATGAATACATTGGCAGTGTCTATTGCCTTGCAAGTCGACTTGACGGGGATAAAATGAGCGGACTTGCTCAATTTATCCACCACTACCATGATGGCATCATTTTGTTTGGTCAAGGTTGGTAATCCGGTGATGAAATCCATGGATATGGTTTCCCATTTCCATTCCGGGATTGGTAGAAGTTGTAATAATCCTACTAGGTGTCGGGGTTCTGCTTTAATATGTTGGCATTCTATGCATTTGACTAAGTACTCATCTATGTCTTTCTTCAATCTAGGCCAATAGAATTGTTTCCTAGTGGTCATGATCATCTTTTGGTATCCTGGATGACCAGTATATAGTCTTTTATGTAGTTCATCCATTATGAACCTCTTCAAGTCATCACAATCTGGAATATACAATTTGTTTCTGTAAGTTAGCAGACCTCCATCTATCATCTGGTATCCTTCCTACTTTATCCTTGTGGGTTCTTGCTCTAGGTATGAGGTCACGGTCTGGAATAATCTGTCTGTTTCTTGTGCATTCTTAACTCTTTCCCTGACGCTGGTTGCAGGTGCTCACCGCTGCCAGATGAATTGTTTTCATACTTCTTCTACGGGCATCGACCACCTTATTTTCCTTTCCCTTGATATGTTGATTTCGAAATCAAACTCACTAAGAAGGGCCATCCACCTAGCTTGTCTAGCATTGAATTTTGGTTGGTCAAATAGATGTCGCAATCCACAGTGGTCTGTCATGAGTACAAATTTCCTTCCTAGGAGGTAATGCCTCCACATTTTCAAGGCATGCACTATGGGGGCCAGCTCTAGATCATGGGTCACATAGTTGGCTTCGTGCTCATTCAATTTTTCAGGATTCATAGCAGACTACACTTCCTTCTTGCATAAGGACTCCCCCAAGCCCTTCCTTACAGGCATCTATGCACATGAGGAAGTCGTTTTCAGGATCAACGATATTCAGCATGGGTGCATGGGTCAGAAGGTGTTTTAGGGATTGAAGTCTTTCTTCACATTCTTATGTCCATGTGAATTTATCTCCCTTCTTCTGGAGGGCAGTGATTGGGCAACCAATCTTGGAGAATCCTTTTATAAATCTCCTATAGTATCCTGCTAAGCCCATAAAGGTTCTGATATCCAAAACGTCCTTTGGGGTAGGTTATTCCATGATAGACATGATCTTGTCAGGGTCTACTGCTACTCCCTCTTTAGATATGACATGGCCCAAGTAATGTAATTGCTTCTGGAAAAAGTCACACTTGCTAAATTTGGCATAGAGCTGATGTTCTCTTATCACTTGAAGCACAAGTCTAAGATGTTCCTCATGTTCCTGATCCTCTCTATTCTTGGAGTAAATTAATATATCGTCAATAAAAACCAGTACAAATTTGTCTAGGAATTTGTTGAGCACATTGTTCATCAAGCACATAAAAGTGGCAGGGGCATTGG
>JZKD02S2355866.1:0-11336 GCA_000966675.3 Picea glauca | reverse complement strand
ATAATGAACGGTCCAGATTTACAATGAAATTACAATATACTTTTACAAGGCAATTTTTTCTTCGGGGGCTTTGCCCCCGAACCCCCGCTGGGGGCCCGCTTGCCCCCAGACCCCGTAGAGGGGGTACCCCCCCTCTGCACTCCCCCGCATGGAAGAGTGTACATACTTATGGGGTGTAAATACTTCATGGGGTATAAACACGGCTGAAAGCAAGGACCTCTGAATCAGGAAGATAATCAGGCTCCACAACCAACACAATATTCCAATCTGCTCCCTACCTTTTTAATACTTGGGACTCCCACTCTCAGACTCAGCTGCTTGAAATATTTCCTGGGATTCCCTCCTCCTCTCAATCTCCAACCACCTAAGTAATTGGACCTTTCTATCCCTCAACCTCCCTGCGAGACTCGTTCTTTTGAAATCTGTGCTACAGTCCATCCCTGCCTATCTATTCTCGGCCCTCACTGCCCCGCAATCAATCATAAAAAGAATAAGGAACCTACAAAGAAACTTCCGTTGGCATGGTCACGACCCCAACAAAAAATGGGCTCTTTTCAGTTGGGACAAAATTTGCAAGCCTAAATCTCTAGGAGGTTTGGGCCTCCGGGATCCAGGCAGACTCAACAACATAATGGGTGCAAAAAACCTGGTGGTGCTGGCTCAAAACTCCAGCAGAACTCTAGGCCTAACTTGGAAGCGCAAATATGCATCGAACTACCTCAATCTCACCTCATACTGATGGAGGATAAGATACAAGGCTCAAATATCTTGAACGCAGCTTGGAAAAATCACCCACTCATACAAGAACACGCTTTTTGGGAAATTCGAAATGGACAAAGCGCTCTATTCTAGACGGATTCTTGGCAGCAACTACCATCCCTACAATTTGAGAACAATCTAAGATATTATCATGATCACATCCAATATCTTACCTCCCTCAAAGTGGCAGAGCTTGGGTTGGATGCCTCTATCAATCCCCCCTGGCACAGTTTGAAAATGACATCCCAAGATCTCCATGTTGCAGCAGATTATGATTTAAAACATTGGAAAGAAATGACACACCAAAGGAGAATCTGCATAAGTCATGAACCAGATATTTTGTGATGGGGGTACACTCCCAACATAAATTTCACACTCAAAGAAGGCTACAATTTGCAGGAAAACTTCCAAAACATCCAAAAATAGCACATATGGGAAATAATATGGAAATCAAAATTTTGGCCAAAAATTTCCACCTTTCTCTGGTTGTTGGTTCGAAATAAAATCTTAACTTGGGACAATCTCAGGCGACGTGGCTTCATAGGCCCCTCAATTTTCCATCTGTGCCAACAATTGGAAGAAACCATGGATCACCTTCTTAATCATTGCCCACTCAATGAACTAATATGGAACCAGGCTACCCAAAGCATGCAAAGAACCAAAAGGGAAATAAATAACATCATTAAGACAATCAAAACATGGGGATATGGCTCCTACAAAATTCCCATCCTCAATAGAATATGGAAACTTCTTCCTATCTTCATCATTTGGAAACTCTGAAAAGAGAGGAATATTAGGATCTTCCACTCTCAGGCTTCCCCTCCCCCTCACCTCTGGACCACCATTGACAAGCATATTCAGGAAACCATTTAAATCCACTCATGGTCCCAAGAATATTTCCCCACGGACCCCTTCTAATCCTTTGCTCTGAACTACTAGGGTTTTTCCTTGTCCCCCACTCTCCCCTCCCAGTCGACATCCCCTAAACCCTCATCAACTTGTCCCTCCACATGGCTTCCACCTCCCCCATGATTTCACAAAGTCAACTTTGACGACGCTTTTAAGGGAAATCCAGGACATTCTAGCTATGGAGCAGTTATACGAGACAACACTAGCCAAATTCATTTTCTAATGGCAGAGAATCTAGGATATGACACAAATAATTTAGAAAAATATGGGGTCTAATCAAAGGAATCCAAATGGAAATAGACCACAATCTATCTTGTCTAATAATAGAAGGGGAATCTAGAGTAATCATTGATCTTGCTGCCAAAATCATAATTGGTAGGGATCCTGATAAAATCACCCCCAATTGGCGCCTCTTGGGCCCCCTAAACAACCTGAAATCTCTTCTCAAGCCCTTTCTCACACTAATTACTTCGCACATAAGACGTGAATCCAACAAGGTGGTGGACAAGCTAGCTAATGAAGGAGTAATTCCACTACAAAGTCCATCTTTATCGATACAAGGTAGTCACAAGGCTCGCAGCTGCTACTACAATGCAGGAAGCTAGCTCTCTAGGATTATCCTCTCCCATATGGTGTGACACGTGGCCCTCAGCAGACGACGGGTGGAAACTAGCAATAACGGGTGTTATTAACCCCAGCCACCAGCCTCCCTCTCATTCCATTTGAATGACCCACACTAAGCTAGGAGTTATGGCAGTGCGCTGGGATATCCTTGTGGGTTTAATGACCCCTTGCGTGAACCGGGCTAGGCATACAAATATAGGTACTAGGCCTAGGAGAGTTGTCACCTCCGCTTTCATGGCGATTGTCCCTGTCAATTCGCAAGGCATTATGAAGGCTAGCTCCGTTGAGTGCTCTCCCATTCTACCATTTCTGCAAACTCTTTTTCTCATCATCTCTTTCTTTCTCTCGCACCTCTGGCCACTCACCACTACTCTTCTGCTGGTCTTCCTTCACAATCCCACCCAGAATCCCTACGCCATTCTTAGAGAGAGGGGAAAATCTAGAAGGGGTATGTTGTATTACATCACCCTATCCAAACACAACAGGCTCGAACCCTCTGATCTTGCTCTAATTACCACAAACACTCCCAAACCAAGCCAAAATTGGTTGGAACCGCCTCAACAACCCTTTCCACCGCCCTCTAATCCTATAATGGACTTTGGTAGTTGCCCTATCGAAGAGGAAACTCCCCCTCCTAAGAAGCATACTCCTCCACTGAGTTTTCATCCTGAAATCGCCCCTCTCAAAGTCCACACAAGGGTTCATGGTTTTAGCACTGGTGGATGTATTGTGGAGGAAGAAATTCCTCCTAGCTGGTAGGAGGAGAACCAACCGACGACTATGGATGTAGATTCGGCTATGGATGCATATTCGAAGGAGGATCCACCTCAGCTCTCCCCTCTTCAACTATCGGATGAACATCTTCAGCTCATTTTTTATATGTGGCAGAAGCTTTATGACCATACGCACAATCAACGAATTCTTGGCTAGCGAATGGACCTCCTGTTCGAAGCCATGACTAAAGCTCCAGCTAAAAAAAGGTGCTCGACTTGTGGCCAAAATTTCGTCCCAACTTACATCATTCATGGAAGTCAGAGTTCGCACATGGATTAGCTCCTCGAGGTTTTTGTTCCCTTTCTAGTTTTGTCACTTATGCAAAGATTGACATACTCCCTACCTCACGATGTATGTTAGTCAGTCATGGTGACTAGTTTATGGTTAGAGTTTTGTTCATACTTTGACACTTCAAGAAATTACAATTTTTTTTAAGGCCACTTGTCCTGGTTTCCCTACTGTGGTAGGACAGGTGGCTGACTATAGAAAATGTAATAACAGGCATTGTTGATAGTATATAGATCCTTTTATTTACAAAAATAAAACTCGCCACTAATGTACTCATCCTGAATCAACAGATTGGCTTCCAAATTGTTAGCTTCTTTCGATAAGGAATCAATTATGTCATTATGCTCCCAATAAACATGTCGAAAGATGATGAATTGAAAGATAACATACACCGATTTTAAATTCTGATCAAGATACAACAAATCGAAATCATTAATGATTTTAACATCAGTCATCCAATCAATGACAATTCTGGAGTCTCCCAAGACTTGCAGAGAGTAAAATTCACTGCTCGTGGCACACTTAAGGAGAGAAAATAATGCCTAAAGTTCACCTTGATTTTTAGAACTCGGGCCCAAGTTTTGTCTACCATATACAAAATGATTTTCTGAAAAATAGAGAATGTATTCAATCCCACATATTTGATTCTAACCCTGGAATTCACCATCAAAATAACCCTAGGCCATATCTCTATTGATATCCACTATGTCTAACTCTCGAGACTGGTCCACATGGCGAAGAATTGTACACACCAACATTAATGGAACAAATATATTTAACAATAATGCACACCCAACTCAAAATTTGTCATTACCAAAGAATATATTTATACATGAGAAGAGACGTATCAGGAAGCTATCATCTCCTACAATCTCTCAACAATAACTCCTTAATTCACTCAACAAATCTGATCTCAATATCACAAATATATCTATGAGATATGATTACATAAATTGCTTTTAACAATAATTAAATCTAGAACATTACAAATGAATCATTATTCCAACATTTATCCCCCATAATGAATATTTGGAAATATTCCAAGATCATCTCTGAATTTGCATAACTTTTCCTTTGGTAATGCTTTGGTGAATATATCTGCAATATATTCTTTTGTTTTGTAATACATGATCTCAATCACACATTTCTAAGGCAAATCTTGAACAAAATGCTACCGGATATCGATATGCTTGGTCTTCCTGTGAAAAATCAAATTCTTGGTCATTTGAATAACACTTTGATTATCTCATATAAATTGAATGGGTTGCTCATGATGTTCATGTAGACTCTCCAGAATTATTCTTAACCACACTGCTTCACAAGATGATATCATTGTGGATTTATACTCTACTTTTGATATGGAGAGAGAAATTGTAGGTTTCTTTTTAATACTCCAAGCAACTGTTGTTGAACCCATGCTAAATGAATACCCTGAAGTTAATTTCTTGTCATACATGGAGCCTACCAAATATGAATTTGTATAACTAGTTAGCCTGAAATATTTTGTAGATCTGTATACTAAACCATAGTCAATTGTACCATGCAGATATCTCAAAATTCTCTTAACTACTTTCCAAAGAAATTCTTGGGTTCTTCCATGAATCTCGATACCATATTGGCTGCAATATATATCTAGTCGAGTTGTAGTTAAGTAGATCAAACTTCCAACCAATTGAAGATATAGAGTCACATCAATTGGTTTGGAGTCATCATGTGCGTTTGACTTCAACCTGACTTCCAAAGGATTTTTTGTTGGCGTGCAGCTCAACATTTTGAACTTCTTCAGAATATCCCAAGTATACTTGGATTGTGAAATGAAAATACTATCTTGCTTTTGAATTTTATTTATGTGCTCAAAAAGATTTAAGAGAAACATTCCTAAATCACCGTAGTTTTGGTAATATAATAAATATTTTGTAATTGTGTTTTAATGTGGATGCACCCAAGACATTCTAAGAGAAAATGTGTTTCATCTTCAACCCTCTTAATATCACAAAGATGACTAATTCTTTGGACCCATAACTTTTTAGGAATTGTACAACTCCCTATTTTAACAATATTTTATTTTTTTTAAGTAAGAAGTATAGTATATATATTAAAAAGCCTGCCATAGGCAAAAAGGCAACCACAGTTACAGCCAAAGTCTGAAGGTGTTGATGGGCTGCCCCAACAGAGGGGAAACCAGCCCATTCAGCCACCTAATCCTCAAAAGTTTGATAAAACCAACTGAACATTAGAGTCTGAAACTATAAAAACAACAAGAGAAAATGACACATAACCTATATGCTTGCCACGTAGCTTGGCCAGGTGCCTTGGAGGTCACCAAGCCATGGTTCCTCCTCGATGACCGTTGTTCCATCTCCCCAATACACTTCGACCTTCGTAGCCTCGTTGACGCTCGGATTGCTTCTCTCAATGTCTTGTTTCTGAGCCTCGGCCACTGTCTCGCTGTCCTGGCTTTTCTGTTCTTGTTTTTCATCAGTTTGCCCCATATCAACATCGTTGTGGGAGGACGGGCCTTGGTCCTTCCTCGTGTCCGCTTTGACGCCTGCAGAGTCGTTAGCTGGTGCATGCATGGAGGGTTCTCCTATCTCGTCTGTATGGATAGCCGTCTGTAGAGAGGACAGGAGCTGGAGGAACAGTCCTATCTTTTCATTGTTAAGCTCCAGGCGGAATTGTAAGTCCTCTACCCCCCTGTGCAGGTCAAAGACTAGGCCCTGGAGTATGGCTAATTTGTCTCGGAGTTTCTCGCCATGGATGTGGTCTGCCGAGGAGTGAGCCATATGAGGTTGGTCTCCCGGAGGGGACAGGTACTGGGCGCCAGAGGTACTAGGTGGAGTTGGAAGACTCGGGTGGGGAGGTGTGGCCATTGTCAAAGAGTGAATGAGGCACAGAGCCGAACTAAGAGAGTGAGGGACGAGCGCACAGTACTGGGAGGAGGTGTGTGAGGGAAAATGCGCAGGGGAAGGAGTCGTAGGTCGCCGAGGCCTCCGAGGGGTTCCCCGTCGAGGCCTCCCTCTCGGCCTTGGCTTATGGTTTGGCATGGTAAGTCGGAGGCGGCGAGCCAAGAACCAGCGGTAAAGAAGAGTATTCGGGTGGCTGTCTGCTCTAGCCCATGGCGACCAGAGCTCCAACAACCAAATCGACCAGTGCTCGATACAAAGAATCATAACCAGGCGTGAATGCAGCAGCTTCATTATCAATTCACCGTAGGGGAGAGGCGTAAATGCCCGAACGTTCGACGTGGGGGAATTAAATTCAGCGGAGGGTGGCGGGTGGGGGCACGAGCCCGTCACATGGCTCTGTGCCCCGCTGATGCTCTCCGTTGTCCTCCTCTTGCCCCGTGGACTCCAATAACACCCTATCCGAGGATATTTTAACAATATTGATCTTCTTATAACATCAACTATATTTTAATATCATATAACTATATTCATGAATACAACATAAATGATATTCATGAGTAGTATAAGATATTCCAACATGCTTAACCATAATTTAATATGATCTAATATATTCAAATTTAATTTATTATATATTTAAGAAATATTATATAGTAATAATTAATATTACTATTTACATTTATAATATTTTACTAGTACAATTTATTAATATATTATTTCATATAATTAATATATAATATTAATTGTATAATATATGTTTTATTAAATTATAATATCATATTAATCATGTCATTGTTATAATGTAATAGAATATAACAATATAATTAATATAAATTTATTTTTTATTTTTACTTTTTATTATAATATTATAAAATATTATATTATAAATATATTTCAAATATTTATATATATATATTTTTTATTATAATATTATATTATAAATATTTTTTAAATATCTTTATATTTGATTAAAAAAAATATTATTTACACTCACAAATAATTAATAAATTTGAATTCATAACTCTACTTCTCAAATTTCGTTACCCGTCCTTTTCCAATCCCAAAGTATCTTCCCAAATGTTAGGGAAAAGTAAAGATATTTGATAATTTTTTTTCATATTTATACTCGCAAATAATTAATAAATTTGAATTCATAACTCTTGTCCTCAAATTTCGTTACCCGTCCTTTTCCAATCCCAAAGTATCTTCCCAAATGTTAGGGGAAAAGTATTTCGGAAATTTCCTTTCCCCGTCCCAAAAGTATCTTCCCATCCCATATGTTCGGAGGAAAGTACTTTCGAAATTTCTTAAAAATAATAAATAATAGATGAAAGTGACAGGAAAGTCCTTTCGAATAAAGTGACAGTAAAGTTTTTAAATTTTTTTTTTTTTTTTTTTTCCTCTTCTGTAATTTTTTATGTTTGATTTTTTTTTAAATTTGGTGATGAATAGTTGGATTTGTAAATTTGAGTGATTAAGTTTGATTAATCCAAATGTCTCAACAATTTTTCAACATACTAAATTCATTTATACATTCAAAAATGCAATTTAAACAACAACAAAAATATAGATTTTATCTAAATTTACATTATAAAATTCGAAAAAAAACACCCAAAAAAATAAAATCTTTAACCAACACCCTAAAAAAATAATAAATAATAAATGAAAATGAGCTTCGCGCTTTCTCGTTGGCTACATATATCGCTATAAATAGAGATGGTTCCAGCAGGCGACCTGCAAGGTGTCGGGAAAAATATCATTCACAGAAAACCAAGAAATGACATTCACAACCGCAATTTCCTCTCACTCCAAGAAATGACATTCACAACCACAACCACAATTTCCGCTCCCTTCATTCCATTGATTTTCCAGGGTATTGCTTGGCTCCTTCTCTGGGAATTTGCTTGCCAACTGTTAGAAGTACTTTGGGAATTTCTGGGATATTGCTTGGCTCCTTCTCTTTTCCCACCTATTCCCACCTATAAAGACACTGCATGTGTATTATAAGGAAACTCCAAAAGCTTTGGGAAGCAATAGCAAATCAAATGGAAGCAGACTTATCTACCCCGCTGTAAGGATGAGTTGGGAAAATCATTTTCATTAGCAAGATATGATTGTTTTCTCAACATTTTGATAAATACGTCAGCGTCAATTTTCAAATTATTTTGTGTATATTTTGAAAGGATTAGAAGTGGCAAGTGAAGAATTGATTTTATTAAGATATTGTTTAGAAGGTGAAGATTGCATTTTATTGTTGTTTAATGTGGTTTTGGGGAAAAATTGAATTTTTGTAGTGGGTAAAATAAGCTTTTCTTTGAGGTTGGAACCGGATTTTCATGTAAATTTATTTTTATTTTTTTATGTTAATTTCAATGGATTTGATTCAAGGAACGGATTTTCTAGTAAATTTATCTTTATTTTTGGTGTTAATTTCAAAGGATTTAATTCAAGGAACGGATTTTCTGGTAAATTTATCTTTAGTTTTGTATTCATTTCAATGGATTTGATTCGAGGAACGGATTTTCTGGTAAATTTATTTTATTTTTGGTGTTAATATCAATGGGTTTGATTCAAGCTGCTGGTGCATGCCTCCCAGTTCACAGTCGTAACATTGGTGACTATTAAGCATGAAATGCTTAACATATTCAAAATTGGTTTGTAGGATTAATGTCCCTTCGGTCTAAGCAGTCTAAACATAGATTCTAAAGATATCCAAGATTAATACATTGGATTTTTCAGTGCAGGAACCTCTTTATATGTGTTGTCTGTTTCTGAAGTGATAAAATGATGCCATTTGCTTTGTAATTTTGAATTGGTTTGTGGTAAATAATGGTATGTTCTGTAATTAATTATGGGAATTTGATTCAGCCCACAAATGGAAGATCCAATAATCTGGTCTTTGACCTGCTTCTTCAGTATGATGCTAATTTACAGAGTTGTTGTTGCAGGTTCACTGCTGGTCAGGATATTGCAACTTTCCTCCTTTCATGTGGAATACTGTCCAAGGCTTGGGAAGAGTCACTTCTTGCAAACAACTCAGAAAGTTATAGTCTGAATGAGTATGAAGGTGTTGCATACGTTGCCTTCCCTTCATTTCATAACATAGAAGCTTTCATTGTCAAAGAGAGTAATTATGGAGAAGACAATATACAAACTGACAACAAGGTCTTCTCTGCTTCCCTCAAGAGTAATGATGAGCAACCAGCCCTTGTCCATCAGGGAGCTCTTAAGTTGTTCCTACATATCATGGAGAATACAGATTTCCAGACGAAGGTAAATTAACTTATCCTTCAGGACAGACTGATCTTAGTTTCATAAAAAGAGGGATTGCTTCTTCGCTTATTAGAGATGAAATTTTTGAAAAGGAAAAATAGTAACATTGTGTTGATGTATTATTCGTGATCAAACAGATGCACATTTATCTGGATTCGAAACAAAGGAAACTGAAACCCGTTATATTTGTGGGCCATTCTTTAGGCGGGGCAGTTGCAACATTGGCCACACTATGGGTTCTGGAAAAGAGGCTAAGGCAAAGCTCGCCCTTTTGTATAACATTTGGATGTCCTTTAATGGGGGATGTAGGACTTGTTGAAGCAGTTGGCCGTGAAAACTGGTCGGGCAACTTTTGTCACGTGGTTTCCCAGAATGATATTGTTCCTCGGATGCTCCTTGCACCATTTGAGTCAATCGCTGAGCCTTTGATTGCTATTTTGCCATACTGGCAGGGCATAATGGCTAATGACAGTGTAACTGTGCCTGATTCTGTTATTCAAGTTGCTTGCAGGACACTTCTTAATAATGTCCTGCAGTATACTTACACAGTAGAAAACAATGGCCTTGGCTCTCTAAGGGAGTTAGATGGGGATATCAAGAGAAGCCCATACAGACCTTTTGGCACTTACATGTTTTGTTCGGGCGAAGGTGCAGTTTGTATTGATAATTCTGAGACAGTTTTGAAGGTTCTTCATTTGACAATGCAAAGCCATGAAACTCCTTATAATAATATCGTACAGGATTGTTTTTCAGAGCATGTAGGGTATGATTCTGTTTTGAAACATGCCATAGAAAAGTCCATAAGTGGAAAAAGAACTGCAAAACCTGATTCAGAGTCCTCTTACGAGATGGGAATGTCATTGCTGCTCGAAGCCATTGGTGTTGGCGCTCAGGTGACACTCAATACCATTTTCAAATAAAATTTGAAAGAACCAAAAAAAATATTTAATATTTAATATTGATGTTAGTTTTATGGAAGTAAAATGACTTATGAACTATTATAGATCCATGCTAAACCTAGATTTACTATTAATTTGACCTTTGAATCTTTTTCAATATAAAAAAATGAAAAGCTTATTGTTCACTTTGACTAAGATTTGATACCAACTTCTAATGTAAGCATTGACTTTTATCTCCATGCCTGAATTGAATTTTATTTTCTTCTTTTCCCATACTAATTGATGCTTAAAATGGTGTTGCCAACTTTGTGCAGAATGATGATGCACAGATTGGGCTACAAATAGCAAGAGATGTTGAAAACAAGCAGAACACAAACGTTGCTAAGCTAGCAATTGACTTAAGCGAGAAACAATGTAACATGGCAGAGCTTGAGTGGTATAAAGAGCGTTGTGAGAAGGAAGATGGCATCACATGTTATGATTCCTTCCAGAAACATAAGGATATCGATGCTGACTTGTGCAGAGTAAGGCTCGCTGAGTTCTGGGATAAGATTATTGAAATGTGGGAGAAGCATGAGCTGCCAAGTGATTTCCAATTTCAAAACAAGTGGATAAATGCTGGCACTGCCTATAGAAGACTTGTAGAGCCTCTGGATATTGCACATTATTATCGCATGTCTAAGGGGAAAGGCAACTATTTTTCAGATGGAAGACCCACTCGTCATAAAGTTCTTCAGAAATGGCTGGAAGAGAAAGAAAGAACACGCAGTTCAAGAGGTCAGAAAGCTCGCACAAAGCTTGCATCCCTCACTCAGGACTCATGCTTTTGGGCACATGTAGAAGAGGCTTCGAAAGACTTGGAAAATCTCAAAGAAGATCAACACCAAAAGCTAGAAAGTCTAGAAAT
>JZKD02S2355855.1:13929-30928 GCA_000966675.3 Picea glauca | reverse complement strand
TTGGTTCTTAACACTTCATGTCAAATTTAGAGGACAACTAAGTTTTCACATCCTGTATAATCTCCTTACTGTTTCCTATCAGCAACATGTGATCCACATCTAATACCAAATAAATCAAATGAGCACCAATTATTTTAAAATACACACAGTGATCCTCTTTGCTTCTTGTGAAGCCAAGTCCCAACATATAAGTATCAAATTTTTTATACCACATACTTGGTGATTTTTTTTATACCATACAGGCACTTTTTCAGCTTGCATACCATCTCCTTCTTTCCCTTCACAACAAATCCTTATGGCTACTTCATATAGATTTGTTCTTCCATATTCCCATGTAGGAATTTTGTCTTCAAATCCATCTTTTCTACTTCAAAATAAAAAGAAAAAGCAACACATATCAAAAACCTTATACAAGTTAACTTGGAAACATGAGAAAAAATATCACCAAAATCAATTCCCTCAACCTGGGAATAACCCTTTGCTACTAACTGAGCTTTGTATTTCTCCACTTTCCTTCTACAATCAACTTCTTTTTAAATACCCATTTGTTTCCAATAAGATTTCTTCCGGTTGGCAACTCCACTAGATCCCAAGCCTCATTCTTATCTAAGGTTTCCATTTCTTCATCCATGGCCTTTATCCAGAGCTTTCCATCCTCTGAATCCACTACCTCCCTAATAGTTATAGGATCATCATCATTAATAGACAAAGAAATATTTGAATGGAAATCAGATAGAGTATACCTTTCCAGTAGCCTTGTTTCTCGAACTGATCTCTTCAATACTGGAGTATAAGGATCTTATTCCTCTAATTCTTGTTCTTTTGTAGAGTCTGATTCATCATCCTTTAAATCAAATTCTATTTTCTCTCATTCTTTCTTACTTGGTAGGAATTCTTATTTAACAAAATCCTTCATTTGTCTAAATACCACATCTCGGCTATATAAAACTTTCTTATTTTCTAGGCTCCAAAACTTATAACCTTTGAGACCATATTTATACCCAATACATATACACTTTTTAGCCTTCTTATCTAGCTTACTCTTGTTTTGTTTTGGAACATGAAAATAGGCCTCACATCCAAATACTTTGAGATGTGTGAGAGAATGTTTCTTACTAGTCCATGCCTCTTCTAGAGTATTTTCATCCAGTGATGATGAGGGTGATCTGTTGACCAGGTAACATGAAGTACCCACTGTTTCTTCCCATAATTCTTTCCCTAACCCGACACCACTGAGCATGCACCTTGATTTTTCCATCAGCGTGATTTTCCTCCTTTCTGCAAATCCATTCTATTGATGTGTATATGGAGTAGTCTTATGCCTTACTATGTTGCACTTCTTACATAATTCTTCAAATTCATTCTCGCTAAAATCTCTGCCATTATCTGTCCTCAACACCTTAATTATTTTCTCTGTTTGATTCTCAACAAGAGACTTAAACTAATTAAACCTTTAAAAGACTTCATACTTATTCATGAGGAAATATATCCAAGAATTCTTCGAGAATTCATGTATAAATGACGCATACTACATAGATTTTGCCAATGATGGAACCGAAACAGGTCTAAACACATCACTATGAACTAGCTTTAAAATTCCTTCTTCCTTCGTTGCATCAGAGGGGAATCTTACCCGATTCTGCTTTCCATATACACAATGTTCACAGAAATAAAAATCTAGAGAGCAGTTAGACATGCGTTCAACCATACCTTTACCATGTAGTAGTCAAAGACCCTTTTCTCTGATATGCCCTAGTCTTTGATGCCACAACATAACCTTTTCTCTAGATACTGAATGATTTCTTTCTTCTTCAACTCCAATATTAGGAACAATGGAACTATTACACCCATCACTAATAGTGCTTCCTTTAAGATTATACAAAGTTAAAAAATGAACTCCCTTTAGCAACACCATTGTTCCTTGAACCATCCTGCAGGTTTTCTTTTCAAATATTGTTTTTACCCTTGCATTGTCCATTTTTCTTACAAAAATAAATGTTTTGTCCAACCCTGAGATATGTAGAACACTAGGTAGTGTTCTAATCCTTCCATCTATGAGCCTCAACTTTACTTTTCCTTGACCTATGATTCTTGTTGTTGATTCATCACCTAGGAAAAGATTACCTCCATCATACCTTTCATATCCACAGAACCACTCCTTGTGGGGAGTCATATGAAAGGATGCACTTGATTCAGCCAACCATGTCTCATGATATGCATGTGTGTTTGAAGAAGCTGAGTACATATCCCCTCCTTCTTCCTTGGAGGTCTTTTCTTCTGTAGAAGGAGATTCTTCAGATCCCTTATTTTTCTCAACTTTGGATATACACTGCTTCTTGTAGTTCCCTTCTTTTCCACATCTCCAACATACCTTTAAAAAATTTCCCAGAGATTTGGATCTTCCCTTCAAATTAGATCTCCCACTTGAGGACTTAGATCTATTTCTTTCTTGGGAGTGTCCTCCTGCAAATAATGCATCTATGCTCTATCCTTCCATGTTCTTTTGTCTCCTCTCCTCAGACAAGTATGAGACCACTTCATCAAACTTAAAGGAATTTTTATTACTACCTATGAAGACAACCATACTATCCCATGATTCTAGTAAAGAGAATAGTAAATTGATACACTTATCTTCATCTAAAATTTTAATATCAACATATAATAACTGACTTACCATAGTATCTAGAGCATTCAAATTCTCTCCCACCGAGTCTCCATCTCTCATCCTCATATTATAAAGCTCCTTTTTCTGAAATAGTTTATTTACTAGGGACTTAGACTGATACAACTTCCCCAACTTATCCCATAAATATTTGGCTATATCTTCCTCTGACACATTCAGTAATATTGAATCTGAGAGACACAGTCAGATTGTGCTCTTCTCCTTCTCATCCAAATTTTCTCAGTCATCTGTTGCAGTTCATGTAGGTACAGTAGTTCAATCCACCATGATCCATTGATATCTTTCCACCAATAGATCTTCCATATTGAGCTTCCACACCTAAATTGTTTTCTCATTTAACTTCTCAATCTCAATTTTTGAACTGCTCGCCATTTCTTTTCATCTGGAAAATCAATACAACAAATATCCCACTATAACAAGGATTATCATAGTCCCGAGCCAAATTCTTGACCACAAAGGCGTCCCCCTAAAGCCAGCAAAGATATGATACCAAATGTAGATTTTAACCTTGTACAATATTTTACTGCAAATAGATTTTCAATAAAAGAACAAAAAATATACAATGGAAAACAAAAACATTACATAGATAGTTTTCCCCTGGAAACCCAAACTGGGAAAACTAACATATTCTATATTCATTCATAGTGATACATTGTTTACAATACAATATACATATAGGATCCAAAGACATCCAAAATCCCAAACCAATGAACTACTTTAGTCCACAACCCTAATTCCTTAACCAAAAATAGAAAACCATCAAAAAAAGCACCCAAGAATGGACATGAATATTGAGGCAAAATGAAAAATGAGGAAAAAATGTGACACGTTTCCGAAGGAAAAAACAATTCTCGAGGTCGTTTCCCTTGAACCTTTGCAGCCCCTAAGGGGGGGGCCTAGCAGCCCCCCCTGCATGCCAGGTGCAACATAGAAGCCAATAGAGATATTCATTTAAAGAATATAACACGTACCCAACAATTTCTTCCTGCAATTACTCTACTCTGTCCCAAATCGTCCGTCAAACTTAACCGATTTTTCTTACAGTTAAGTATCGGATGATGTGATTCCAACCAATCCATGCCTATCACTATGTCATAAGATCCTAATATCAGGATGTATATATTGTCCTTCAATACAAAGTCTCCCAAGTTAATGCTACAGTCTGTAACTTTTGCTCCAACTTTATGTTTGGCACCGGATGCCATTTCTACGTATTTTAACTCATCCTGCTCGAATGCCTTTACCTTAATTATATTTAGTGCTGCACTACATATAAATCTCTCTATAGCACCTAGATCTACCAAAATACTAAATTTTGGTTAGTGATTGTACCTGACGTCTCGAGCACAGTGGACTAGTGCTCAGCCTGACAGTTGTTCACCACTACATGTATCCTGTGGGATTTGCTCAAATATCCCACTATAGTGGGTATCAATGATCCAACCTCTTTGGCCTTATCTATCAGACAATATCATTGGTAAGGTGGCTCTCCACATGTCCAACATATGGTCTTTGGTCCAATGCTCCTAGTCCCAGAAGTAGAAGCTACTAGCCTAACAGTCTATGATCCTGGTCTGTTTTTCTGAACATGACTAAAATGTTGATGTTATTGTCGACGACGTTGCTTCTACTGAGGTCCTCTGTAAGGATTCCTATGTTGAGGAGTCTGTCATCATGGTGTCGAGAACATAGGTCCTCCAGGTGTATCTTGCTGCCCAAAAGTTTGTCTAGATGGTGTCTGATGTTGTTGTGATCCTGATGTCATTTGTACAGTTAGTCTAGATAGAGTCTTTACCTGACCCCCATTGTTTAGTTCTTCCTCATCTATGAGGGCCTTCTGAACTACATCATGCAACGTTTGAGGCATGAGGATCCTCACCTTCGCACAAATGTTGAAGATAAGTCCAAGCAAAAACTTGTTGACCTTTAACTTCTCCATGTTCAGATGTGGAGCATACCTAACTAGCTCCATGAACCTGGCCTCATACTTCGACACTTTACAAACACCCTGTCGTAAGGCATTGAGCTCATTAAGTTGGCACTCAATGAATTCCTTAGACAAATACCTATCTTGTAATCGTTCCTCGAACAAATCCCATGACACATCTTCAACAACCATGTTTATTTGATGTAGGAGTGTCTTCCACCAACGTAGATCACTCCCCTTCAGTTGGAAGACTGCCACACAATGCTTCATGTTCGAGGTGTAATCATGAAGTGCGAAGAACATCTCCATGTTCTCCAACCATGCCTCGACGGATAAGCCATCTGAGGCACCCCAGAACTCCGAAAACTTCACCTTCTCAAGGTCTTTGTGTATGCTACTACTACCATCTGGAGCGTGTTGTGAACACTCATTGGGCATACATGCTCTTCCGTCATCTCAATCTAGGTGGTTGATTAATCCCTCTGACATCCTCTAGAAGGATCACATCATACCTACCACATCTCCCACAACAACCTGCTCCTTGTCAATAGTCTTCTCCTCTCCCTGGGGGTTAGATCCCTCAGTCATGGATATTATCAGATGTGTCACACCTCTTCCTCCAGCACCACGTTGTCTACTTCCCCTACATCCTCTAACCATGATTAGCTTCATGGAAAATTTCAAAATTAATTAGGGATACATCTTTTAATTATTTAATTGAAACACAGTGGAATGTGTAACGGTCCAATTTCATAGGATTGAACATGATCCGATACCATATGTAACTTCCCCTTTGTTACAACACCAATGTAATGAGTAAAATAGAGATTTTTTTTTTTGGGAACATTATTAGAAAAAAATTTACACGACATTAACATACTTCAATAATACACATTCTATTCTCATCTACATAATCACTATCTCTAATAGACTATTTTCATCCCATACAAATAACAACATGTCTACCTTCCCCACCTACTTGCAAGGTTAGGACCTCCAAGACACATAATCAATGCTCAATTCAATGATTCATCTGATTGATTTTGACCACTTAAGGTCTGGGGACTCTTCCGAGGAACATGAGGATATCTACTCCCATAACCAAATCTGGCCTATACTGAATACTAAAATTTGACGGTAAGATACCTAACCATGTCGCAATCAATTGTTCAATATTCACTATTTGAAACAACCCAAATTTACTAAGATTCTAAAATATTTGTAAAATTTATTAAAAAGGAAATTCACATTTATATTTTTAAATAACCTACAATTAAAGAGTTCCATATAAAAGAGAAATGCCTATTACCAACTTATACTTATATAATAAAAATAAGTCATTAATACCATATTACAATCTAATTTGTTCATTGTTTAGTTGAACCGACAATTCAAATATTTATTCTCTCTTTGTCTTATGAGTTGATGCCATACTTTTTAAATAAATGAATTTATTTAAACCAAAATAAGTCTTAATACCCAAAATAAAAAATTGAATACAATATAAGTATTCACTTATATATAATTATGCATTAAAATCCAAATTCTGATTCCACCATTTAATGTGTTAACCTTTATATAATCACTTAGAAAGAATATTAATTATCCTTAAAATCCCATAGACTAATCAATGATAACCATGATGCATATCAACTAAACAAATAAAGTACACTCCTAAAACATTTTCACTTGCAAATTCCGATCAATAAAAACAAGAGTATAAATATTAACTAAGAATCAATGCCCAAGATAACACTTCATCATTGAAGGATTGCTCCAATTATTTAAAAAGTATTTGTAGATTTGATACAAGTTCGTGCACATTCTAATGTGTGGTTGAGAACAACTTCAAATCATTACTCCGACGTGAATTAGGGATGCGAGTCAGTCATTTTCAACATCCTATCCATTTGACACCCAAACAAAACCTTACGTTCTCATTACGAGTAATTGGTACTGAATGAAAATAATTAGCTTAGATTAGGAATCAATAAATTATGAACGGTTGATTATGGAGTATCCTTAATGAAGGTGAGAGAAGTTATCATATCCGTGATAGGTTAAGGTAATTAACAGACCATCGTTAAATCACCAAATTGATGTCTCCAACCCGTGAAGCCACATGTTCTACTTGATCAAGTAGTAGAATAGACTCAGTAGCACTCTAATTCAAGAGTTACGCTTATCAATCTTTTAATTATAATATCACCTTACCAAAATATCCCACACAACGTCAATGCTAATAACTCGCATCGAGATATAACAATACTTGGCGCAACGACAAGTGAAATGATAACAAGACAATAACTCAATGATAAAAGAATCTATTTTTTTTTTGAGGAATCCAAGTGTATTTATTCCTCATTCGTACTGAATGATCCAAGAAATAAATGATACAATAGTCATTAAAAATGGATATTTAGTTTACAAATTATACAAAAAATAATGAAAAAAAGAGGTAAGTCAGGAAATCAAAATGGAAGGAATGATGTAATCAAATTACATCTACTATAGTTGAACTATCAGTCTGAATTTCAATCCTCTTCTAGGCGATTGATGAGGAAGGATCTTTAAATGAATAATTAGAATTAAATTAGACATAAAAGATTGGCACACGCTGAGTTAACATTTTGTTGAAAGATTAAAATATTCGCACAATAATTATCAATGATAACAATATGTTCAAGAGTTTGACAATTTAATTAAGGATTTAGTTAAAGCGATCATTGGATCTGAGACAAAAAAATCCGAAATTCAATGGATTTTATCAAAACACAATCATCACTGTAAAAAAAAGATGGAAGGGTCTGTCAATGTCCTTTGTTCATAAGGAGGACATAACACCCTATCAACCTCCAAAAGTGAGTACCAATTGATAAAAAATTCACGATCGACTATCTTAGAATCCGATCGAAAGATTAGGTGACGTGATTTAATTCAAGCCAAGCCAATTTAATCGTAAGATTAAATGAATATTAATCACATGGATCAAATTTTATTGGACTTCAACATAAGATCACAACTTATATGTAAGTGTGTCTTGTATAATTACAAAAGAGCGCTATAGTGTTGTCAAACATTTAATCGTAACATGTACTGATTGTTGTATTAGAAATCCATTAAGAGAGTTTTTATTCTTGTCATTCCAATGTTTATATTGTTGGATTACTGAGAGGGGGGTGAATCAGTAATATATAAATAATCCTTTTTAACCACAATATGCAAGTGTTGGCATAGGGGCATACCCAGGGTTCAACACTTCAACAACTCACCAACAAAACCCTAACTATCAGCCCTTTCGGCAACACCTGCAGAGAAGATGAAATCTCACCCGAGGTAGAAGTAGGGGTGGTTGCAGGACTCCAGTGTATGGAACCTTAGCTGGGACACAGGTCTGTGATTGTAACACCTTAACAGAGAACTTAGCAGTTATAGTTCATTAGTATTCAACCTTCGTTTATAGCGCAGACAAAACCCTAATAACAGAGTAGCACAATATTCAACTATATCTAACACATTTAAGCACCTAGCATGGAGGAATATATCAGATCTAACACTCATTCATATCACTAAGCACTAAGCTATCATATCATGTCCATCTAAGCATACATTGTTATACTAAGCATTAACCATATGAACAATAAAGCAATAACAATGTACAAAGCAACCATAACATAGGATATACGTGGTTCACCCCCATCCTGGGGCTACATCCACCAACTTTTCTCTTCTTTATTATCTGTGGTCAAGCTTGTTACAGGCACATAGAATAAACACCTTACTTTGCAGAGGACAAGAGATCTGCACGCAACTCTCCAGATCCTCCTTCCCTGATTTAGATCACAACACATAGCCTCCTTACACAGTCTGTGCACACAACACTATAGATGACCCGAACTCATATTTACAGCCTCATTATACACTAAGCACATAACCTCTTACAATTACTTGTACTTAGCACCTAGCATCACACAGATGTCTATATCATCCTTCGTGCCTCTTCTTACATCACCTAGACATTAATTTATACATTAAAAAAAGGGCCTAAACATGGGTTAAACCATGGTTTGACATCCCCATACTTGTTACATAANCCTATGAAGACAACCATACTATCCCATGATTCTAGTAAAGAGAATAGTAAATTGATACACTTATCTTCATCTAAAATTTTAATATCAACATATAATAACTGACTTACCATAGTATTTAGAGCATTCAAATTCTCTCCCACCGAGTCTCCATCTCTCATCCTCATATTATAAAGCTCCTTTTTCCGAAATAGTTTATCTACTAGGGACTTAGACTGATACAACTTCCCCAACTTATCCCATAAATATTTGGCTATATCTTCCTCTGACACATTCAGTAATATTGAATCTAAGAGACACAGTCAGATTGTGCTCTTCTCCTTCTGATCCAAATTTTCTCAGTCATCTGTTGCAGTTCATGTAGGTACAGTAGTTCAATCCACCAAGATCCACTGATATCTTTCCACCAATAGATCTTCCATCTTGAGCTTCCACACCTAAATTGTTTTCTCATTGAACTTCTCAATCTCAATTTTTGAACTGCTCGCCATTTCTTTTCACCTGGAAAATCAATACAACAAATATCCCACTATAACAAGGATTATCATAGTCCCGAGCCAAATTCTTGACCACAAAGGTGTCCCCCTAAAGCCAACAAAGATATGATACCAAATGTAGATTTTAACCTTGTACAATATTTTGCTGCAAATAGATTTTCAATAAAAGAACAAAAAATATACAATGGAAAACACAAACATTACACAGATAGTTTTCCCCTGGAAACCCAAGCTGGGAAAACTAACATATTCTATATTCATTCATAGTGATACATTATTTACAATAAAATATACATATAGGATCCAAAGACATCCAAAATCCCAAACCAATGAACTACTTTAGTCCACAACCCTAATTCCTTAACCAAAAATAGAAAACCATCAGAAAAAGCTCCCAAGAATGGACATGAATATTGAGGCAAAATGAAAAATGAGGAAAAAATGTGACACGTTTCCGAAGGAAAAAACAATTCTCGAGGTCGTTTCCCTTGAACCTTTGCAACCCCTAAGGGGGGGGCCTAGCAGCCCCCCCTGCATGCCAGGTGCAATGTAGAAGCCAATAGAGATATTCATTTAAAGAATATAACACGTACCCAACAATTTCTTCCTGCAATTACTCTATTCTGTCCCAAATCGTCCGTCAAACTTAACCGATTTTTCTTACAGTTAAGTATCGCATGATGTGATTCCAACCAATCCATGCCTATCACTATGTCATAAGATCCTAATATCATGATGTATATATTTTCCTTCAATACAAAGTCTCCCAAGTTAATGCTACAGTTTGTAACCTTTGATCCAACTTTATGTTTGGCACCGGATGCCATTTCTACGTATTTTAACTCATCCTGCTCGAATGACTTTACCTTAATTATATTTAGTGCTGCACTACATATAAATCTCTCTATAGCACCTAGATCTACCAAAATACTAAATTTTGGTTAGTGATTGTACCTGACGTCTCGAGCACAGTGGACTAGTGCTCAGCCTGACAGTTGTTCACCACTACATGTATCCTGTGGGATTTGCTCAAATATCCCACTATAGTGGGTATCAATGATCCAACCT
Source organism: Picea glauca (assembly GCA_000966675.3). Lineage (NCBI taxonomy): Eukaryota > Viridiplantae > Streptophyta > Pinopsida > Pinales > Pinaceae > Picea > Picea glauca. Next base: position 20,662 of record JZKD02S2355855.1, on the reverse strand, counting down.
CTTTGGCCTTATCTATCAGACAATATCATTGGTAAGGTGGCTCTCCACATGTCCAACATATGGTCTTTGGTCCAATGCTCCTAGTCCCAGAAGTAGAAGCTACTAGCCTAACAGTCTATGATCCTGGTCTGTTTTTCTGAACATGACTAAAATGTTGATGTTATTGTCGACGACGTTGCTTCTACTGAGGTCCTCTGTAAGGATTCCTATGTTGAGGAGTCTGTCATCATGGTGTCGAGAACATAGGTCCTCCAGGTGTATCTTGCTGCCCAAAAGTTTGTCTAGATGGTGTCTGATGTTGTTGTGATCCTGATGTCATTTGTACAGTTAGTCTAGATAGAGTCTTTACCTGACCCCCATTGTTTAGTTCTTCCTCATCTATGAGGGCCTTCTGAACTACATCATGCAACGTTTGAGGCATGAGGATCCTCACCTTCGCACAAATGTTGAAGATAAGTCCAAGCAAAAACTTGTTGACCTTTAACTTCTCCATGTTCAGATGTGGAGCATACCTAACTAGCTCCATGAACCTGGCCTCATACTTCGACACTTTACAAACACCCTGTCGTAAGGCATTGAGCTCATTAAGTTGGCACTCAATGAATTCCTTAGACAAATACCTATCTTGTAATCGTTCCTCGAACAAATCCCATGACACATCTTCAACAACCATGTTTATTTGATGTAGGAGTGTCTTCCACCAACGTAGATCACTCCCCTTCAGTTGGAAGACTGCCACACAATGCTTCATGTTCGAGGTGTAATCATGAAGTGCGAAGAACATCTCCATGTTCTCCAACCATGCCTCGACGGATAAGCCATCTGAGGCACCCCAGAACTCCGAAAACTTCACCTTCTCAAGGTCTTTGTGTATGCTACTACTACCATCTGGAGCGTGTTGTGAACACTCATTGGGCATACATGCTCTTCCGTCATCTCAATCTAGGTGGTTGATTAATCCCTCTGACATCCTCTAGAAGGATCACATCATACCTACCACATCTCCCACAACAACCTGCTCCTTGTCAATAGTCTTCTCCTCTCCCTGGGGGTTAGATCCCTCAGTCATGGATATTATCAGATGTGTCACACCTCTTCCTCCAGCACCACGTTGTCTACTTCCCCTACATCCTCTAACCATGATTAGCTTCATGGAAAATTTCAAAATTAATTAGGGATACATCTTTTAATTATTTAATTGAAACACAGTGGAATGTGTAACGGTCCAATTTCATAGGATTGAACATGATCCGATACCATATGTAACTTCCCCTTTGTTACAACACCAATGTAATGAGTAAAATAGAGATTTTTTTTTTTGGGAACATTATTAGAAAAAAATTTACACGACATTAACATACTTCAATAATACACATTCTATTCTCATCTACATAATCACTATCTCTAATAGACTATTTTCATCCCATACAAATAACAACATGTCTACCTTCCCCACCTACTTGCAAGGTTAGGACCTCCAAGACACATAATCAATGCTCAATTCAATGATTCATCTGATTGATTTTGACCACTTAAGGTCTGGGGACTCTTCCGAGGAACATGAGGATATCTACTCCCATAACCAAATCTGGCCTATACTGAATACTAAAATTTGACGGTAAGATACCTAACCATGTCGCAATCAATTGTTCAATATTCACTATTTGAAACAACCCAAATTTACTAAGATTCTAAAATATTTGTAAAATTTATTAAAAAGGAAATTCACATTTATATTTTTAAATAACCTACAATTAAAGAGTTCCATATAAAAGAGAAATGCCTATTACCAACTTATACTTATATAATAAAAATAAGTCATTAATACCATATTACAATCTAATTTGTTCATTGTTTAGTTGAACCGACAATTCAAATATTTATTCTCTCTTTGTCTTATGAGTTGATGCCATACTTTTTAAATAAATGAATTTATTTAAACCAAAATAAGTCTTAATACCCAAAATAAAAAATTGAATACAATATAAGTATTCACTTATATATAATTATGCATTAAAATCCAAATTCTGATTCCACCATTTAATGTGTTAACCTTTATATAATCACTTAGAAAGAATATTAATTATCCTTAAAATCCCATAGACTAATCAATGATAACCATGATGCATATCAACTAAACAAATAAAGTACACTCCTAAAACATTTTCACTTGCAAATTCCGATCAATAAAAACAAGAGTATAAATATTAACTAAGAATCAATGCCCAAGATAACACTTCATCATTGAAGGATTGCTCCAATTATTTAAAAAGTATTTGTAGATTTGATACAAGTTCGTGCACATTCTAATGTGTGGTTGAGAACAACTTCAAATCATTACTCCGACGTGAATTAGGGATGCGAGTCAGTCATTTTCAACATCCTATCCATTTGACACCCAAACAAAACCTTACGTTCTCATTACGAGTAATTGGTACTGAATGAAAATAATTAGCTTAGATTAGGAATCAATAAATTATGAACGGTTGATTATGGAGTATCCTTAATGAAGGTGAGAGAAGTTATCATATCCGTGATAGGTTAAGGTAATTAACAGACCATCGTTAAATCACCAAATTGATGTCTCCAACCCGTGAAGCCACATGTTCTACTTGATCAAGTAGTAGAATAGACTCAGTAGCACTCTAATTCAAGAGTTACGCTTATCAATCTTTTAATTATAATATCACCTTACCAAAATATCCCACACAACGTCAATGCTAATAACTCGCATCGAGATATAACAATACTTGGCGCAACGACAAGTGAAATGATAACAAGACAATAACTCAATGATAAAAGAATCTATTTTTTTTTTGAGGAATCCAAGTGTATTTATTCCTCATTCGTACTGAATGATCCAAGAAATAAATGATACAATAGTCATTAAAAATGGATATTTAGTTTACAAATTATACAAAAAATAATGAAAAAAAGAGGTAAGTCAGGAAATCAAAATGGAAGGAATGATGTAATCAAATTACATCTACTATAGTTGAACTATCAGTCTGAATTTCAATCCTCTTCTAGGCGATTGATGAGGAAGGATCTTTAAATGAATAATTAGAATTAAATTAGACATAAAAGATTGGCACACGCTGAGTTAACATTTTGTTGAAAGATTAAAATATTCGCACAATAATTATCAATGATAACAATATGTTCAAGAGTTTGACAATTTAATTAAGGATTTAGTTAAAGCGATCATTGGATCTGAGACAAAAAAATCCGAAATTCAATGGATTTTATCAAAACACAATCATCACTGTAAAAAAAAGATGGAAGGGTCTGTCAATGTCCTTTGTTCATAAGGAGGACATAACACCCTATCAACCTCCAAAAGTGAGTACCAATTGATAAAAAATTCACGATCGACTATCTTAGAATCCGATCGAAAGATTAGGTGACGTGATTTAATTCAAGCCAAGCCAATTTAATCGTAAGATTAAATGAATATTAATCACATGGATCAAATTTTATTGGACTTCAACATAAGATCACAACTTATATGTAAGTGTGTCTTGTATAATTACAAAAGAGCGCTATAGTGTTGTCAAACATTTAATCGTAACATGTACTGATTGTTGTATTAGAAATCCATTAAGAGAGTTTTTATTCTTGTCATTCCAATGTTTATATTGTTGGATTACTGAGAGGGGGGTGAATCAGTAATATATAAATAATCCTTTTTAACCACAATATGCAAGTGTTGGCATAGGGGCATACCCAGGGTTCAACACTTCAACAACTCACCAACAAAACCCTAACTATCAGCCCTTTCGGCAACACCTGCAGAGAAGATGAAATCTCACCCGAGGTAGAAGTAGGGGTGGTTGCAGGACTCCAGTGTATGGAACCTTAGCTGGGACACAGGTCTGTGATTGTAACACCTTAACAGAGAACTTAGCAGTTATAGTTCATTAGTATTCAACCTTCGTTTATAGCGCAGACAAAACCCTAATAACAGAGTAGCACAATATTCAACTATATCTAACACATTTAAGCACCTAGCATGGAGGAATATATCAGATCTAACACTCATTCATATCACTAAGCACTAAGCTATCATATCATGTCCATCTAAGCATACATTGTTATACTAAGCATTAACCATATGAACAATAAAGCAATAACAATGTACAAAGCAACCATAACATAGGATATACGTGGTTCACCCCCATCCTGGGGCTACATCCACCAACTTTTCTCTTCTTTATTATCTGTGGTCAAGCTTGTTACAGGCACATAGAATAAACACCTTACTTTGCAGAGGACAAGAGATCTGCACGCAACTCTCCAGATCCTCCTTCCCTGATTTAGATCACAACACATAGCCTCCTTACACAGTCTGTGCACACAACACTATAGATGACCCGAACTCATATTTACAGCCTCATTATACACTAAGCACATAACCTCTTACAATTACTTGTACTTAGCACCTAGCATCACACAGATGTCTATATCATCCTTCGTGCCTCTTCTTACATCACCTAGACATTAATTTATACATTAAAAAAAGGGCCTAAACATGGGTTAAACCATGGTTTGACATCCCCATACTTGTTACATAAGCCCAAATCCCAAAAATCCCTAAAAAGTGGTTGAGATTCCGTGATCTCCGCTTTGACTTGTGCTCCGCCTTCGACAGCATGTCGAAGTCCCAAAATAGGTCAAACCTGACCAAGGATCTCCAAAACTTGGTCAAGGTCAAACAACAAGTGTTATATCAGTGTAACATTATCATCCAATAGTTGTAGAGTAAATAAACAATGAACAAATGAGAAATCATACACATACACAGTACACTAGTGTTTTTACGTGGAAACCCAAAGTGGGAGAAAACCACAGAATTATTTTTCTTATATGTCTTTAATAATTACATTAATTAGAAGCACCAACTTCCTTTGTTTTCCAGTTGCAACTAGAAGGAGGCTCCAACCCTCTAGTTTCTCAGGCTACAACATGAAGGAAGCTCCAACTCCCTGATTCTTTGGATACAACTAGAAGGAGGCTACAACCCCCTAGTTTCTTAGGATACAACCTGAGGGAATATCCAAATCCCTAATTCTCTTGCTACAACCAGAAGAAGGTTACAACCCCCTATGATCTTAGACTAAAACTGGAAGGTGGATACAACCACCTATTCTTTCCTCGTCCAACTGCCCTGATGTAGAAAAAGAATGATGGTACAACTGTCACACTATCACTATGAGATATTCTGTTGTAAACTTGTACCAATCAACATGTAATCAACCTGTAACAACCTATACCAATAACATGTGCCAAAATGTACCGTACATCAATCTGTACCATAAACAAGTGCATCAATCATGCACCAACTATGTACCTCAACCAAAAGCCCTCATCAATTTCATCATCCAAATATGATTTGTAACTCTATAATAGACCTAGTCTATATGATCACATACCTGGAAACCTTCCTTAACTTTAATAATAAGAGACTAACATTTTCATCAAACTTTACTTTAGTCTCACATGACTAATTTTGGATTAGTCACCAACCCTAAATTGAAATAATCATAACTGTGTACATGTAATGAATAAATATATGAAATTAGTATAAAATGTTCGTCAGTGTATTTTATGTAATTCCTCCAAGTTTCACTGCTTGGAACCTCTCATAAAAGGAGTTATAGCAAAAATGACATACCTTGTTGAATTCTGACTTATTCTAGAGAGAAATCTTGTAGAGCATTCCCCACACATAATATTTGTTGTATTGGATATGAAAATTGTACATAGAATACTGAAGACTGTACTCTAACCAATACATTTCTTCTTATTGAATTTGGATCTATTATGAAGAAATTATGACGTTTTTTCCCTGAAACACATCTTTTAGACTAGTTTCAGGAGCATCTACAAACCCTATTTTCCATGGCGTGTAACTCCAAAAATACAACACCCCACAAGCTAAATTTTTTTTCACAGATACTTGTATATTTTTCCTCAATGGCCTCCGAATTTTGCAGTATGAATCATTATAGAAGAACTGTTATGGAAAAAATGGTGAGATGACTTGTAAATAACATACCTTAGAAAGAATCATCAAAAGAATTTATCCTCCATTGAATTTCGGCCTTCTTTACTTCACCTTCCATATGAAATTCGCCTTAGATATCCTTTGGTTACCTCAGTCACTTATAGATATTCAATATTCTCAACTTTGATTAAAAATGTGAGACCCTTTCCTTTTATTTATACTTCCGTGTAGCTTCCTCAAGGGGTTACCTTCTAACCATCTTAACCCACTTTCCTTATTTTAGGTCTAACCCACTTCTAACCACTTAGTAATTTCTCCATTAAATTTATTATTTAAATAAGTTCTTTTGAATCCACTTTGACTTATAGTACACTTGTCACTTAAGTTTATTATTTAAATTACGTTCTAACCATCTTAACCTACTTTCCTTATTTTATGGCTAACCCACTTCTGACCACTTGTCCACTTAGTTTCTCCATTAAATTTATTATTTAAATAATTTCTTTTGTATTCACATTGACTTATAGTACACTCATCACTTCAGTTTATTATTTAAATAAATTCTTCTTTGCAACCACTTTGACTATATTTGACCTTTTGGGGCTTCTAGATGACTCATGAGGGTTCTCCAACTTCACATGGACATAACTGTCTAACCGTGAGGAGTTATGTGACATTCCACATACCATCGAAAATGGCATGACATGTATTATCCATATAGAATAG
>JZKD02S2355844.1:14424-30928 GCA_000966675.3 Picea glauca | reverse complement strand
TCTCTGGTGGACGTAGCCCACACTGGGTGAACCACGTAAATCTGTGTCTCTATTGTATTGTGTATCTTATGTGTTTTGTTTCCGCATTTGTTTTATTTTATTGCTCCACGGTCCTATTTTTCTAACATTGAGGAGGGGGAAGAAGTTTCATGGGTGGTTGTGCCATAATTTGTTGAGGACCTCCTAGAGTGTTTCTCCACCCCTGTTTCCATAACTAGTTTGGAGGAGGAGGATCTAACCATTGCTGTATTGGCATACCCCATGGTTGAGAAACATATTGCACTAAAGCATTATTCCATTGTGAAATAAAGTATTGAGATTGGTCTTGAATCATACCTTGAGGTCTGGGTCGCCATGATCCTTTTTGCATGATAAAGCATAACTACTCTGGTTCCTCATCCTTCTAATAGATAGCCTCCAGTCCAGGTAAGGAAGGGAAGTTATGAGTGTCATGAATTTCATTGTAGATTCCGCAAACCTCAATATGAGCCAACATACATTCCTTCCATGGGTGCTTTGTTCTACATGGGAAAAATATGGCCAAATCTCGTTATGTTTCTTCTTTCTTCTTCCTCGCCTGCAAGGTATCCAATTGAGATATTAAGTTTCTAAGAAGATCAATCTTGAAGTTTTCCAACATGTTCTCAATCTCTTCCCTTGTAACACCACCCCTAGTATTCTTGCTAGTTCTTGATAAGATGTCTCTTGGTCCTTTTCCTCTCTTTGATGTACCTCTAGAATGTCTATGACAAAGGCCTATGATGGTATCATATTCCGACTGAGAAACATCTCCTCCACTCATAAGGTTATGTAGTTCTATACATTCATGTTGAATTCCCCTTCAGAGCAAGACTCTTTGAGTCTCATGAGCCAAGTCCCCTTGCCTCTCCCTTTGCAGATTATAATGGAATCGTTCTACATAGTATTCAAGGCTCTCATGTTCATGTTGTGTCATCCAGAATGCCTCTTCTCTTATTTCTTTATCCTTGTAGTAATCATAGTATTTCTCCAGGAATTTCTTTGTCATTTGGTACCATGTGTGGATACTATTATTTCCAAGGCCCATGAACCACCGTAATGCGACATCCTTAAGCATGGTAGGAAAAATATTTAATTTCTAAGCATCTGACACATAGTCATAAATCCTTCAAAGTACATCAAACTCAAAGAGGAAAGTGTGAAGATATTCTTTTGATAATGCATGAAAAGTAGGCAAGGTGGAATGAGGAATGTTCTTCATCTTAGCTTTCCATTTTGACTCTCTGATCGAAAACCCAAAGGTGGGAAATTCTTATTTGAAATTTTCATTTACCATTTCTTTTCGATAGTGCCTTTCAGGTACTTCTAGAAAGAGACTTCCCCCAATTGTATGTTGCTCGTTGTCTTGTTCTTCAAGAATAGGAATTTATTCATGTAAAGACCCTTGGATTGTTTATGACTATAAAGGAGAAATTTCAGGTTTCGTTTTGGCAAGGTAACTAGCTGTGGGTGACAAATAATTTGGCTGGTTGTTCTCTTTTCCTTCTTGAGATGTTCCTGTGATGTTAGCTTTGTGGGGATTTTGGATGAACTGATATATCTACCTTGTTCATCTCTAATTTTGGTCATATAAAGAATTAGAAAACATCACACTGAATATTCAATCTCTATAAAAGAAAAAAAAAATTCACACAAAACAATTCAATGATACTTTCTTGACAGATCCTGACAGCGGTGCCAAAAGTGACGAACCTTTCAATTACCTTAATAATAAATTGGAAAGTTGTTCATTTAATTATCAATCTAGGGTCGTATTGACTTTTGATATGTCATGCATTGTATATGCAAAAGAATCTTGTTGTTTATGCAAAAGTTGTAGTATGACAATGTCACAAATAAAGCATTCAAGGACACTTGGATCAAGTCACCAAATTATGCCGATTCTAAATTGCATGAAAGTAAATGTCAAACATGTAGGAAAGGAAGATCACTCTTTTGGAAATAAATCAAAATGAATCACTCTTGCGAAAATTGAAACTACACTTACGAAATTGAAATTGTACTTTCAAAATTAAAATCACGTTGAAGAATCGAAATCACACTTTGCGGGAATTGAAACACACTTGTTGAATTAAAATCACACTGAATAGGAAAGTAAAGCTATGCTATGTCCTAATGGTGATTGATTTCAGTATGATGGAATCCTTTTTCACAACAACCATGTATCGCTCATCAATCATAAAACTATAAAAACATAATCAACGAAGGTGCAATTGCTGTTGTGAGAAATCTCACCCTACGGACAGGTTGAGCTTCCCTTAGTTGTGTTTTATTCAACTAAGAAAACTAGAACAAGTAGACATTAACATTCCATATTTCCATCTATTTACGCATGAGATAAGAGATGAAGAGGAAGAGAAAGAGGCACCTTTTTGTGTCGGTTTTCCTCACTGCTCTTTATCGTTTCGGTGTTGGATCTAGTCTAGCTCCAAACGTAGTGTACCTGCAAAGAAATAGAAGTATCCTCTTCTTCTACTACTTGTACCAAGTTAGATAAAAACTATCGTAACCAAGCCACAATCATTCATACATAACTTGAAAAGAGACGAAAATAGGGAAATAGGCCAAGTTTATTAATATGAGAAACAATGGAACTTACAATCATGATGTGTTGCAAGCCTCCTCCAATGATCCTCTTATCCATCCCCTTACTGTATGATGACAAATGAAACAAAATTTTGGTATACTTCAGACCTTAATTCCTTCTAATCTCTTTCACCCTTGAGAGACCTTGTTTATATAGAGGATTTGGGAGGTTCAACAAACTTAGAATATCAAGGGAAGGTAGAGATATTTCCTCCATAAGTTAGGATTTATTACCCAAAAAGGAGAGACTCGAGCCGATGATTCATCCATCTATCATAACCACTAGAAGTATCTCAAAGTCAAACCATAGAATAAGGCAGGATTGGTTAAAACCACCCTAACAGGGCTGGCGCTCCTAGTGACATTGGCAAGAGGCATCAATGACACTCTATGTTGGTATAGAAAGGGGCATCACCCTGAGAGTGAGACTCCCTAAGCCATAGTAGGGGGGCATTATTGCTCCAACTAAGCCAAAAAACAAGGGTAAAAGTCATGTTTTCGACCTTCAAAATGGTTTTTTCTTCTCTTCAATGGCTAGGGATGATGACAAAGTGTTATTCCATGGTTTCAAAGTGATGAAACATAAACGCGACACTTAGGGAAGTTTCATTTTCAAATTACGACACTCAACATCAAAACTGTACATAAGTTTGACACTAGACAATGTGCAAATTTTGCGTGTAACAACTGTAAATGGAGTTGCAACAATCTGAGTTGCAACAATGGAGATGTAACACAAAATAAAAGGATTTACAGTGACTCGAGTTGCAACATAAAATGATCACAACATGAATTGCAACAAATAGATTCACACGAACTACAATTTTATAATAGATTTAAGATGAGTTGTAGCTTATAATCAAGATCACACAATGCACACTTTAGAAGTCAAATTCAATGAGTTATAGTAGAAAGATAAATATAGAAATATGAACGAATTGCAGCTCACTTGTAAAACTATATTCCTTCAATTAACAGTTCAGATACCACATAGATTACAACTATTTCACACAAAGTTGATTTTATACAAACAACAATTTAAAATCATAGAACTTAATCTACTCGAATCTCTGATTCCAAATGTAAAATCATATCCACACAATGCACTTTTATATTCACAATTCTAGGAATTGTAGCAAACTGTGAAGTAACTATGAAGGAGAATCATAAGTGCAACAAACTACTAAATTATAAAAATAAAGAATGTAACTACGTATTATAACTTTACAGACAATACCTGGCTAAGGAGGGGGCCCTACCACCTTAGATGAGGTATTAGAAGATTAATTCAGAATCACACAAATTCTCAACGCATCAACACACAAAAGAGTGAAAGTAGAACAATAATTGTGTTATGAAAAGATTCTGGAAGTACATCAACATATGTGCAATTACATAGAAAAAATGTCCTTCTCCCTAATATCTAATAGCTTGGGTCCTCTTATAATACATTCATAATCTAAAGTCATACAAAAGATGAATGGAAAACCATGTGGAGCAGACTGTTCATTCGTTATCGTTATCTCTAGGAAAGGTTGAGCGTCACTAATTTGACGGATGAACCAACATCTTCATTTAGGTGCTCTTATGTTTTTTGATCGTGTGTATGAACATTCATGATGTGACTAGTGTGTTGGCAGAGATTTATTTATAACTGAAGCATCAAGAGAACTGTCACATGTTGAAGTTGAACAACTGTTGTCTAGTAATGGAACTGCAACTGACTCGATTTTGTCTAGGATGTCGGCAAGTGGGTCTTTGGTAGTTATGTCGGCTTGGAATAACATAAAAAAAAATATCGACCGGAACTGCAACAACTAAAATTTCAGCCATAACTATAGCAACGGTGTTGCACCTTTCAGAATGGCAGGAATGATGTTGCAGTTGCTTGGAATCGCAACAAAGATGTTGCAACCTTTGTAGACATTTTCTGCATAAAAATGCCAGTGCAAAGAAACAATAGATTCTACAAAGGACATGCAATAATAATTGTAAAATGACATAGAAGATGTGAATTGTACCTTGGTGCCAAAATAAAGCAATTATATGGAAGAGATGAATTAGAAAGGAAATGATGATCAAAATGGTATGTGAAAAAGTGCTATATGGGTGCCAAAAATATGCCAATTTAGGGGCCCATCAGTAGTCACACCCTAGGCCAAGCATGAAGTCCTAGGCTTTGACGGTAGAAGTGAAGCTTCCATTGCCATGAAGAAAACCATTTTTGTGAAGGAAAATGACATGTGAGATTTGGATTTCTCATCAAGAGGAATAGCAATAGTGAGTGAAGGTGTCATCTTACCACCACCTCAACCTTATGGTAGATTGAAGGAGAGAAACAATGAGGAGAGTTTGCATACTCAACCCGCACTCACACTCAGAGAGAACAATAAACCAATCAGTGAAAGCAAGAAGAATAAGAAGACCAGGAGGTCTACCTCAAACAAGAAATTTCTCGTGTGTCACTGGTGCAAGAAGAGAGGCCATACCATAGAAATTTGTTGGTATGCAAATACTTGCTAACATTTTAGAAAGAAAGGCCATTTTGAGGCAACCTCCTAGAAGAAGCAAGCCATGTTCTGTAGGTATGATTATTTCCAAAAGTTGAATGGAAAGAAGGATTCTCCAACCCGACAACAAACACAGAGGCACATGGAGAGGAGGAGTATGTCAAGAAGTCCATATATCAACAACAATAACTTTTTCCACCACTGCAATTTGAGTAGTCATTGGGACTCAAAGTGTTGGCGACTTCATCCAAAGCTTCACCTCAGAAACCTCATAGTGAAGAGAAGTGTGTAGAGAATGAAGACCATGGAAGATGAAGAGTGGTATACCTCTCCAATCCAAGAGGCAAAAGTCATCCAAGAGAGATAGTACCACATCAAGTTTGCATCACCAATGAGATGTACAACAGGTTGATGACCATGGAAGCTGCAATCCATTTTTTTGGTTCAATATTTGTTGTAGGAAAATTCCCCTGCGGACAGGTGAATGTCCTCTTAGATCCTCAACCGCTATGACCGAGACAGAAAAATGCTAACATTGAACACTGACATTTCTTTAAATGTATCTAAACTATTCAAAGGAAAAATAGGAAGAAAGCATGATGTACCTTTTTTCTGAATTTTGTCCTTGCTCAATCTAGGATGAACTAGATATTCAAGCCCTTTAATGAGTTCTGCAATTCAATAGACAATAAAGACAATGCATGCTTCCTATTCTACCAAGATTAGTTATGCAACAACCTCAACAAGTCCTCCTTGTTCAACCCCTTTCTTGAAAGACCCACAATCAGAATGAAAATACTTTTCACTGATATTCTCCCCCTTTTCACCATGAGAATGCCTTCTTATATAAGATTTGAGAGGTTCAACCACCTTAGCTATCTTTGGAATAAGTTGAGGATATGACTCCATTAGTTGTGGGATTTCTCTTAGATCTAGTCTATAACTTGGATTCAAGACAAACTAACTCGGATGGTTTCTAGATGTCCTTAGAGATAAGGGGGATTCCTCCACAAGATTCTCTCAGCATATTGACGCTCCCTTAAAGATGGAAACAAAGCGCTATAGTGCTCCCTGATAAGTGGAGAAGGAGCACTAGCGCTCCTTGCATGTGAGAAGGGGAGCACTGATCTCCAAAAATTCATTTAAGATGATCTTTCTTCAAGGAAAAATGTTTGTAAGGTTTGTCAAACGACATGTTTTTAGGGTGTACCAAGTGTTCTTATGATGTCGTCGGCAATGTGACACATGCAAGACAAAAATATGATGTTTGCGACACTTGCGACAAAAGTGTGACACTTACGACAATGACAAGGGGACATTATCGAAGTGAGGAATTTTGATGTGTAACGGATTGCCCCCTAAAGTGCGAGGTCAGAAGATGGAAGCTAGTGACTAAAGCACTTTGTATATTTTCGAAGCAAGGGTATGGAGTCAGAGAACTTGGTAGAAGCTGCAAACAACCATCAAACAAATTTTATCATATGTTTTAAACCCAAGGCAGGTATACCTATGCTTGAGTTATAAAGGAGTTAAGGTATGGTTGCCACCAAATAAACTGCAGATCTATAATCATATTGACTAAGGGTATAGCCACCAAAGATAAAATGTGGATCTATATCTCCATGACATGAATTGATCATAGCCATGAGAAATACACAGTCGATATACGAGATGATAAAACATAGCCACATACCAATACAAAGTGGATCTATGTGGTAGTATATCAATATGCTCAAAATATCTCCTTCATAGCATGGGAAAGAAGATAACAAAGTGAAAGCTCAACCCAGGGTATTCGTCCTGAGCCCGATGTAGTACGAATCTAACCATGCGAATATGTGTTTTGATGTCAAACATGGTAGAAACCACTTGATTACTGGTCAATGAGGTAAACCATTAACAAGTGCGAGGAAAATCACCAATGATGTCAATGACTCCCAAGGTACCCTAGTGCAATCCAACGGATGTGAATAGATGAGCTGAAGTCGAACATTTGTGGAATATTCCGATCAGAGGTCAATGATGTAAACCTACTGTCGGAGGTGAGGAGGCTTGCCATTGAGGCATACAGGTCCCAAGGTACTAATTGGTTTCTAAGTCAAATTTCTCGAATAATGTGTTGAAGTCGACAGGAAAAGACTCGTCGAAGGAGGGCCTTGATGTATCCCCCATAAACAACATGAAACTGACATAGAGATGTAAGATGGTGAATCAAATGAGTATGGATTGACACGGGTATTGAAACTGGAAATTTGTGATGGTTGACTCTTGAGGCAGATACTTCGCTTGAACACTAAGGCACAACATAAATTAGCAGTAGAAACGTAACATGGACCAAAACATGATGCAATGGATACCATGACTTTTGTTGGGTGACCTAAAGAAGTAAAAAGACTCAGGGGATTGGTTCAGTGCAGAGGTTCAGCGGATTAAAATGTATGTAAAAACAATGTGCCATGTTCAAGGGCGACTGCAAGAGTGACTTGTGACAATTCTAAAAAATGGCTCGGCTTGCTTCCTTCAATTTCCCCCCCCATCCAGATAGATGAGTACCTCTTTTTGTTTTTATGAGCTCGAGGAGGATAACACATGCCCAATATAACTCACCTTCGGTAAGTCCCTCTTCATTTTTTAACGAACTAGAAGAAGCAAGGGTTTGGTCCCATATGGGCCCTTCGAAGTGTGATTTTTAACGAGTCCAGAGAAGGAAAAATCAGTGTTTTTTCATGTTTAGAGAGTTTGAAAAGAACTTAAAGACGATTCCAGGGTTGTCCTTTTTCGTAAGTTTAGTCTCCAAAGTCCGAAAAAGAGATAAACTGCTACTCGAGAGATACCCTTTCGAAACCTTTTAAACAAGTGTGAAAGGAAGCAAGATCACTCGACAATCTTTTCATGTTTAGAGAGTCTGAAAAGAGCTTAAAGGAGACTCCAGGGGTTTCCTTTTACATGTATCCTTCATGAGTCCGAAAAAGAGATAAAAGTCTACTTGGTTACATTCTCATGGTTTTTCGAGTGTGAGAAAGAACAAAGACCGTGCTTGTCAATGCGACAAGGTTTAATGAAAAAGATATTGCTTTGAGGCCTACAAATAAAGACAATTCTACATCCAGGGTATTAGTGACTCCTCAAAAAAGATTTAAAAACCCAAAAGAAACTTTATATTACCAAAAATCAACCTTATAATAGTGAAATAGGGTTAGAAATTTCATTTACCATTTCATTTTCACCAATTTCTTCTAGCTTTGGTATTTTCAACCTTGGAGGGCGATTTTCAAGCTGTGGGCACTGGAGATGTGGTTGACCATTTTCGCATCTATCTAGACCAGGTTGGTCACTTAACCATTCTAGTCATTTCTCATGGTTTAGAATTATATTTTAGGTTGTTTTGGGATCCCTAGGAATCCCTAGGCGTCGAACTAGATCGATGCTCTGTCAAAGGGGTGAGGGGAGCGCTGATCATGTTTTTGGTGCCTTGGTGCGTGTGCATGGGGATAACTAGCGCCTTGTGGATAAGCTCAGGGGAAAGCTGACGCATAACTGAAAAAAATGTTGCTTTTTATGCTAAAAATACCCAATATTTTGCTATGAGAGATTGACTAAAGGCTTTTAATTGTATGTTTTTGCAGTTTACATGGATTAGAACTGTGATTGAATGGAAAGAACGCGAGCATGAGCTCGACTATATAGCCGCATTGTAAAACCCTCAGACAAGGGGCGCTTTGAGGAATTGTGGCCTCCTCAAGTATTTCAAATTATAAAAGATGAAGAAAAAAGTTTTATTACTTTAGTATCTGATTGGACTGTGGGATGATGCCGAGCAAGCATTCCGTATTGGAGCACAATTGCTCAAAATTGAGCTCGACGACGTGTACTTTTTGACCGGCCTCTCAAGAAGAGGGGATCCTATCCTTTTGTTTGGGCATCGGGAAACTCCTCAACCTACCAAGGTGTATGTGGCTGACCATTGTATTCTAGGGTCACAATTAGTCGGGGGACGAATCGTGATCAAGGATGTCAGAGATTTGACACTAAGATCTATTTAATTTTCCATTACCAACCTGGCAGGTAGCACAAGTGCACATTTGGCTTCAAAATATCAACTGTCTTATGCTCTACAATGAGTGGAGCCTAGATTATTTAACTGAAGTGCAAGATTCCTTGGGAACGTGAAGGATCAAATCACGAAGTGCAAGATTGGGAAGCATAAATAGTTTGGCTATGGTTCTTTCTTGGTTTCGTTCTTTTTGGAGCGAATACCTTAGATGAAACCACAGATTGTGCTGATGGCATGTCCGACGATTGAACCACGTATGGAAAGATGGACAAGTTTGTCCTCGATATTGGGGACTAACTCAAAGTTAAAGTTCACAGTTGACTTCTTTGCTTGGTGGAGAAGGCAGTTAATTGTTATCGAGGAATTTCTATATGCCGGAGTGGATTTTCGGGGTAGCGTGGACTTAGTGATTCCAGAGGGTATTGACTGGGATGTGTCAGGTACGAAACCAAACCTTGTCATGTGTTTTTTATTTTGTGAGTTATATTATTTTTATGTGTACAAAGATGGATTTTAACAGATGTTTTGTTTCATCATGCAGATAGAAGCGCATCATGTTCGATAGAGATGCCAACACTAGGGCATCATGGAGATGTGTAGATAGATGTGGAGAATGAGGTGGTAGTGGGAGGAATCTGGGAGGTTGAGAGGAACCTATGAGGTCTCACTATAGGTGTTCCAACTCTTAGGAGGTGAGACATACCTCTTCATCTGCAGAGGCATACAATAGGGGTTCCTGAGAGTTTGAACCACTTGCTATGGCGAGTGGCCTCTACAGTGGTGTGCTTCTCGAAGCACAATGTGGTGCATGAGGACTAGGATCCTCCATACGTTTTTGTAGTCTTTTCATGATGATATCATGGGCATGAGGGCCCATATTTTTCCCTATTATGTACTTTTTGTTTTATGTAAAAAAACTTTTGCTATTGCGCATTATATATATATATATATATATATCTATATATATATATATATATATTCGAGTTTTGTGGTGCCAATGATGTTACAAATTATCTTGTGTGATGTTTTTAATGTACATGTGATTCATTTTTTTAAATTTATTTTACCTATGCGCAAGATACCGATCCAAAATATAATTTGCTAGTGAATCCGATGTTATGTTGAGTTCTCTTGGTATGTGCATGTATTGTGTAAATTCAAACATTCTCTCAAGACGATGAACTCTTAGGTGGAGACACAAAAGGATAGGGTTGCAAACGACGTAAAATCGATTAAGCCGACAAACCACGAGTTGAGAGTTTAGGTTAATGATTATATGAGATATACCTAGAGAGGAGGCCTTGGTTAAAATTCCAATGACAACGTGATATTCTGCCATGTTATTGGTTGCCTATCCTAGGCAAATGCCTCCTGAACTCACCAACTCATCAGAGTGGTAAATGACCCAAGCTGCAGAAGCAATGTTCTGGGTGTGCCGACTAGCGCCATCCGCAAACTCCACAAAGATGGGAAAGGGAAAATGTCATCTGCGCACACAATCACAAGACAAAGTATAAGCGGCTAAAACAAAACTCATACATGCAAGAGAAAAGACACACCAAATCAAAAATATAGTACAATAGTGTACAAATCACACATGCCAGATGTTATTTGCATTGTACTTCTTGAGGTAAATCCCATTCCGGGGTTCACCGAGATATATTCCATCATAGTCAACTAGCTCGTAGGCACCTCTATGTAATACATGTTTTACGATATAGGGTCCATGCCACAGAGGTTCTAACTTTTCTGTCCTTAGATTATCATGAGCTTGGTCCTAAATGAGGACTGGGTCTCCTTCTGTGAAAGTACGAGGTTGAACAGATTTGTCATATTGACTCTTCATTCGTTTTTGATACGTCTCGTTAACGAGAGAAACATCATGACGTGTTTTTTCCAACTTAGTCAAATATAGGAATCGTTCCTCTTCAACAGAGGTGTGAGGCAAGAGTTCTACGGTGAGTTTCAACGAAGGGATCTCACACTCGATTGGTAACACTGCTTCGAAGCCATATACCAATTGGAATGGAGTGAATCCAGTTGCAGTTTTGACTGAGGTGCGGTAAGCCCAGAGGGAGGAGAAAAGTTGCAAGTGCCAAGAAGTTTTGTTTTCCCCCACCATGCATTGGATCATGGTTTTAAGTACTTTGTTGATAGCTTCAACTTGTCCGTTTTCTTGAGGATAGTAGGGGGATGAGTTTTCATGGCGAAAAACCAACTTGAAATGTAACTCACTCATCATCTGGTTTTGAAAATGTGAACCATGATCGATGACAATGGCTTGTGGAACACCAAAGCGAGTGATGATGTGGTTAAAAATGAAGAGAGTTGTAGTACGACCATCGTTAAGAAATGTAGGCATAGCCTCAACCCATTTAGTGAAATAATCAATGGCAATGATGATATAATCGTGCCCCCCGGCTAAGGTAGGCTTACATTGCATAAAATCAATGCCCCATTTTTCAAAGGGGCCGATGGTGACAATGGGATGCAACATAGAAGGGTGGGTGCATTCCTTTTTGTGAAAAACTTGGCAGGGTGGGCATCTTTTGACAACCTCAATACAATATTTGAACATGGAGGGCCAAAAATAACCGACATGTAAGATTTTCTGGGCTGTAGCCATCCTAGAAAGGTGACCGCCAGAAGCTCCAAGGTGATAGTCATTCAAAACACGTTCAGCCTCATCATGGGTTAAACAAAGTTGTAGGATAGTGTCAATACCACGACGATACAAAGTGTCACCGATGATAAGGTAGTGTTTAGAATGGTGGCGAATACGCTGATGTTCTTCACGGGAGATATTGGGCTGAAAACGTTGGGTTTGAAGATAGAGAAGAATATCTCCATACCAAGGGACTGACGTGCTAATGAGGAACATAGATTCATCGGGAAGAGAATCACTGGGATCGGTGTCTTCATTAGCATATGGAAGATCATAGATCAGTTCCGCAAAAACCAAGGACTTTTAGATTTTGATTTGGAAAACTCAAGATCACATTCTTGAAGAATAATGATCCATTTGGAATATTTTCCCCCAAAGACTTGACGTGTTAGAATATGGTACATGGGGTTCGAGTACGCAACGACCGTGGTAGTGCGTAACATGATGTAATGGCGAAATTTCTAGATGACAATGACAGTTTCCAGAGCCAACTTTTCAACGTGTGAATATTGGAGCTTCGGACCGGATGGACTCTTGCTCAAATAGTAGATCACATGTTCATCACCATTAGGGTCCTCTTGAACTAACACCATAGCAATAGTGGAAGCTGAGGCTTCCAAATAAAGGATATAGTCTCGTGCATAATTTGGGGGATGCAAGAGAGGTGTATGGGTCAATGCATTCTTAAGAGCATCGAAAGATCGTTGAGAAGTGTCATCCTAGATGAAAGGAGTGTCTTTCTGAAACAATTACATAAATCCTTTAGTAAGCTCGACATAATTACATATAAAATGGTGAAGAAAGTTCGCTTTCCCTTGCAAACTGTGTAGCTGGGTCAGATTGTTGGGAGGAGGTAAAGCAAGAATAGCTTTGATTTTTAAGGTATCCACGCTAGTCCCATCTTTGGAGACAACAAAATTGAGGAGTCGACCTGATTCAATAGAGAAGATGCATTTGTGGGGGTTCGAATGGATACGGTAGAACCGAGATCGAAGAAAAATGGCCAGTAAATGACCAATATAGTCTTTTCAATTAGATGAATGGGAAAGTAAATCATCGAGGTAAGGTTTCATAATATGTTTGATATCGTGGAAAGTATATGACATGGCCCGCTGGAATGTAGCACCAGCGTTTTTGAGACCAAAGGGTAGTTTCCGATAAGAAAAATTCCGCCATGGGCAGATTAAGGTTGTCTTATGTTGATCAGTTGGAATAATGTCAATATGGTTATACCCTAAAAATCCATCCATGAAAGAAAAAAGAACGCTTCTAGTGCAATTATCAATGATTTGGTCGATGAAGGGTGTAGGGTAATTGTCTTTTGGACAAGCCTTGTTGAGATCCCTATAATCAACGCAGTCACGAATGGTTCCTTGTTTTTTAGAAACCATAACGATGTTAGAAACCCATTCCGTAAAGGGGAAAGGATAGATAAAGCCAGATTTCAATAGTTTTTCAAGTTCCTCCTTTATGGTCGCGGTTTTCTTAGGATGAACCAGGAAAGTTTTTTGTCGTACAGGTTTAACGCCTAGGTAGTTTTTTATCTCATGCACAATGATCGATGGATCGATCCTTGGCATTTCCTCATAGCTCCAAGCGAAGACATCACATAATTATTTAAATAAAGTGGTGTAAGCTTCCACTTCCTCGGGCGAACAATTAGCACCGAGATGAAAATTTTCCACGATACCTTCTTTGATCGAAATATCGATAACAATGGTAGAAGAGATGTTTCCTAAATTCCCCTCTGAAGTAGTATCATAGGTAACTATAGGATATTGGGGAGAATCAACAACATTGGGGGGGAAGATAGAGTATATATCTTCCTGAATTTCATCTAGACTAGGAAGAAAAAATGATTGATGATGGTTGTCATCCCAAGGTACCTCGTCGATACTAAGCATTTCCATAATGGATTCGTTTGATGAAAAAATCTGTAAGATGTAGTCGAAAGCAGAGGACAAGGAATCCAACCAAGATGGAAACGAATAAGTGTTGGATGCCAATAGATGTTGGTCATCCAAAGAGGGAGACACATATTGGATAGCATCGTATGAAGCCTCAGCTAGACTAAGTGGCATAGCGTCACCCAGTGCATCGAATTCTAAAGGACTAGGCACAAACCAAGGATCAGATGGTTTGAAAGATTGATAGGCCATAGTCGAGATCATATTGATTGTGGAAATATGTTGGTGGTGGGAGGAAGTGGTGCAGGGAAGGTACCCATAAGGGAAGAATATTTTAAAATACTTACACTAACACTTTCATAAGTGATTTTACTATCTCCAAAGAAAGAAATATTGTTGGCGGGAGGATTGCGAGCGTCGGGGGTGCAGTAATCTAACTAGTCGATAGTGACAAATTTACCTTGATGAGAGAATTGTACACATCAAAACAATGATGAAGCGACGACGATCGTGAAATAAAACCAAATTCTTCCTAATAACCAATTGTAATCAAGGGGAGCATCGACTACCTCGACATCGACAAAGACAATCTTACCTCCCAACTGAATGACCAAATATTGCAAGAGTCTGTGAGGATGAAAAACCTCGCCCATCAAATACTCATAACATTGTAGGGGATTGGTTAAGCACAGGTGATTTTAATCCTTTCCAACAAGCTAACGACATGACACAAGTGGAATCTCCCTCATCCAGTATGGTGCAGTGAATGTGTTGATTATGAACAATGACATCAATTTGAAAAGCAAGCTGGTGAGAAAGTTGTGACTTGAAGTTGCTGAGGTTAAATGTGATCTTATTTGACGACTCACGATCAATGGCACCGATGGTGGCCAAGAGAGTTCTATGTTGACTTGGGCAATGTTGTAGAACTTCAAGAGCAGACATAGCACACGGTGCTTGAGCCAAATCTTCAACAATGTTGTAGTTTTGGGTGACACATGAACTAGGATTAAAAGTTGACTTGCGAATAGTGCTCTTGGGAGGGCGTAAAATAGAGTCGAAAGTAGGTTTCTCAATCTAAAGTGACCCAGATGGAGGAATAACGGAGGCAGGAGATGGATCCGGTGGGGTACCGTTAATGACCTTTTCTTTACCAGGTTTAGTCAGTGTGTCATAGTGGTGGTGCGGGTGGTTAAATCAATCTCATTGAACATATAAATATGAGCACTCATTGAGGCTTCATCACTAGGAGGATGCCTGGAACTACCTCCTATGGGAGGGGAAAGTGCTTGAGCAACCATGGAATGTTGTTGAGGAAAAGGTTGTGTTAACACGACTGGTTGGGAATTCCGTTTGAAAAGTTTTGCAACTTCGTCACGATGTGGACAGTCTCGGGTGAAATGATCATCACCACAAATAAGACATGGGAATTTCGGTTTTCGCCGTGGTTTCTTTTCAGTAGCAGGTGGTGGAGTTTGTGTTTTGGGATTTTCATTATTATTATTATTCTTTTTGGGTTTATTTTTTGTTTTATTCTTACCTCCAAATTGTTGCAAAGAAGCAAATTGAACTGCATTCACCTCAGAGATTTGAGATGAGATAGATGTAGAGGAGAGTGAAGTCGAACAGTTAACGGCTGCAGAAACAAAGTGATTTATCGTTCTGGTTGATTGTGATGAAGATTGGGTTTTGACGATACCGATAACTCCATCCGCATGTGTCATGGAATAAGTTTTGGATGGATCGGTAGGAGTATGGGTAGCATTTGGAATCAACTCATACAATGTACTAGATTGGGAGTAAACCAAATCTAAGTACTGATCTCGGTAATGGCTTCTTCCCCAGTGACCACACCACCCATGGCGACGTCACGAGATATTGGGGGTAAAAGAGATTTAGTAAACCACTCTTCCAATAGCTATTCAAGAATGGTCGCTTTAATCAACCTTCATCATCGTCTCCATTCATGAATGTGATCAGAGATATGTACGAAGTTCGTTTGATGAAGGGAGGTTAAAATTTCAGTACCCGTCTCGTAACGAATGGGTAATTGAAAATGCAAGAGAAAAGCCATAGCTAGGGATTTGAAGTCTTAAAAGGAACCACGTTGAAGTTAAATGTACCATTTCGTTGTAGAGCCCGTGAGTGTGTGATGGAAAAGACACAAACGTATATAATCATCCATCAATGAGTTTGATGAACACCATAAATGGAATGTCATAACATGGTTGTTTAGGTCTTCCCTAGGTTTACCATCAAATTTGGGGATGTCAGAAGGTAATTTAGCAGGAATTACTAGCCAAAAAGGAAAATGCAATATTGGATCATTTGTCAACTGAGACAAATCTGGTAGATCCAGTGTGGCGAGAAAGGGTAGTTGTCGGTTAACCTGAGGGTGATACTGATGTGGCATAGGGACACCAGTGGGGCCGTAAATTGGTCGAGGTGGATAATTGTATCCAGTAGGCCCTCCCATATATGGTTGTTTTTGACCAGTATAGGTAGGATTTGATTGTTGTTGAGTAACTTTCATGAGCAGGGTGAAACCGGTTTGATTATGAGGAGTATAAGTCAGTTGATTTGCTTGTGGGGGATAAATGTTTTCCCTTGAGGAGGGTAAACAGTTTATCCCTAAGGAGGGTAAACATTAGACCCTTGGGAAGGATAAGGTTGTTGTCCTTGAGGACCCTAGGTGGGATTTGGGACACCCAGATAAGGTTGTCCAAAATATAATCCGGAAGGA